>LOJH01010126.1:17656-27753 GCA_001685095.1 Ellobius talpinus
TTAACACATGCAATCTTATTGGGCCTTTTCCATTTAGGCATACATCTTCCAAAACTTCCCAGGAGAGTGGACAGATCTACTTCACTCTTTTCTTGTCTTTCTTTCTTTTTATTATTTATTTATTTGTTTGGGTTTTTTAATTATTTGTTTGTTTTATTTTTTATTTATTTATTTTTTTCCGATTTCTCTGTGTAGCCCAGTCTGTCCTGGAATTCACTCAGTAGACCAGGCTGACCTTCAACTCAGAGCTCTACCTGCCTGTGCTGGATTAAAGGTGTGTGCCACCTGGCTTTACTTTACTCTTTCTGTCCTTTAAGTAATAGGTCATAAATGGGGTCTAGAGACAATGCTTTATCCACAGAGAGTAAAATCGACTTTTTCTTTCTGTTTTAGGCAACGCTGTACGGAGATCCTTTTTTGTGCCCTTGATTACTGCTGTGCAGAAATAGTTATAATAGAAATTTCTAGAAATGTACTTATTAAGATTTAGAGAAGGCATTTGGGATTTGTTCATGACTCTTTTTAAAAGGTGGCAACAGCTGGGCAAGATAAGATAGCACATGCCTTTAATGCCAGCACATGCTGGTTTGAATGAGAATAGCCCCCATAGGCTGATACAGTTGAATATTTCATGACCAATTAAAGGAACTGTTTGGAAAGGATTAGTAGTTGTGGCCTCTTTGGAGGAGGCATGTCTCTCTGAGTAGGCTCTGAGGTTTCAAGAGCCCATGCCATTTCCAGTTATCACCCTCTCTGTCTCTCTTGCTTGTGGCAATATTGTACATATTTTTGTATGCTTGTGGATCAGATGTGACCTCTTAGCTTGGGCTGAAGTGCCTGCCTGCTGTCATGCTCCCCACCACGGTGGTCATGAACTCTACTACCCTCTAGAACCACGAGCCCCAAGTTAAATACTTTCTTTTATAAGTTGCCATGGTCACAGTTTACCACATCAATTGAAAAGTAACTATGTCCCAGCAGAAGGAGCTGGATCTCTGTGAGTTCAAGGCCAGCAGTTTGATCTACATAGAGAGTTCTAGCCAGGGTCACACAGTGAGAGTCGGTCAAGGCATAGTGAGGGGAGAGAGGGGGTGGCAATGAATCAACTGCCCACAATGTCTGAGTCTTTCCCAGAAACTCTGGTCTAGTCGGTGTAGTTACCTTTATTATTTTTACCAACCAGAATAAATTTTTTGCTACAACTGCACAACTGTCACTAATTTGAATGACTTTATGTCTTTTTAAACATTTGCGGGACGGGGGTGGTAGCTCAGTTGGTAGACTGCTTGCCTAGCATGCACGGAGACCAGCACCACATAAACTAGAAATGGTGGTGCACATCCAGAATCCCAGAAGTTGAGTTACGAGTTCAAGGGCATCTTCAGCCACATAGTCAGCTGGAGGCTAGTTTGGGGTCTATGAGACACCATCAAGGAAGAGAGGAAGAAAGGAAAGAAGAAAGTATGAATGAAAGGAAGGAAGAAAGAAAAGAAAGGAATAAATAAACTCATAGACTTATCTGCACCACGGTTTAGACTTCCTATGTTCTTACGTTATTTAATGCACAACACTATTGCCTTCTCATCTGTCCTGAGAGCAGAGCTGGGATTTGTCCTTTACTTACAGTTAGGAGAAACTTAGCCCGCAGGATGGACTCTCTTTTCTCCCTGTATTTTGCATTAAAAATTTGGTTATTGCACGAAGCAGTATATGCATACATTATGGTGAGAGATTCAAACGCAGACCTTGATAACGAAAACTTGGAGCTCCACAGAGGAAGACTGAGAGTTATCCTATATACTCCCTGCCCACCCTCTCTGTCACACACCATAATGTCAATGTAATGTTATGATACACATTAGTTCTTATTTTTGCTTATTAAATTTGACTTGGAAAAAAGTCCTCATGAAAATTGGCAACCCCCCTTCCTTATTTCTCAAGGTGAGGGTGTATCATAAAGCAGATTTTAAGTGGGTTGTAAATTGTGGCCCAGGAGTCTCAACCTGTGAGTTGTGACCCCTTTGGGGGTCGCATATCAGACATCCTGCAGATCAGATACTTAAGACAATGATTTGTAACAGCAGCGAAATTATGACTACAAAGGAGCGACGAGACACTTTTGTGATTGGGGATTACCACAACGTAAGGAACTGTATTAAAGGGTTGCAGCATTAGGAAGGTTGAGAACCACTGCCCTAGAGCAATGTGTACTCCCTCCAGAGAGCCATCAAGGTAAAGACTGGGTTTGGCTTTCATGCTGCTGGTGCAGAAGCCCTGTGAGTGAGAGCCTCTCAGCTCTGCTGTGGTGGTCATTGGGCACGCATGGGAGCAACACAAAAGAAAAAGGAAAAAAATTCACTTAAGGATATCTTTGAAAAAAATAAAAATCTCATCGATGTAGAAATTACTATGGTGTGAAATCTTACCTCTCAAGCACTTGCTTCTTGATATTCTGACGGTCTGGGCAGCGAACCAAAGTCTCCGCCATCCACCCCGCAATGCCGTGTTTGTCTGAAGAACAGGGCTCGCACTGTGGGGCTGGAAGCCAACCTTGTTGTGACTCTCGTGAGGCATTGCATCTCCTCGGAAAGGGCATGTTGGCATACACATGATGGCACTCTTGGGTTTGAGGGCTGGCAAACATTCCCATAAAAATCAACCAAGGGAGTCAGTCACTTCAAGGAAGCAACTGACAGTATTTGTTGCCAGACACAGTTCCAGTTTTGAATGGAAAAACTAGAATTTGAAAGAAAAAAATCCTTAATTGTTTTAAGTCCCTCTACCATCTACAGCTTAGTCTCTCTGAGATGGATTTGCTGTGGGTAAAGATTAATGAGTGTGATTCTTAGCCTAGATATTTAATTTCAGAATATGTATTTATTGTGTGTGTGTGTTTGCATGCTATCTCACTGGCTCCTGATTCTTACAATATATGATGAAATGTGTCAGCACTTAAAAGCTCTGTGTAATTTAGTAAACAAATATTTTCCAAATATTGAATGCATTATGTTACAGAATCACACATGGATAAAAAGATTCATTCAAAGAACAGAGAGAAGAGTGGCGCTTTACATAACAGGGTATTAAAAGTGCTAAATTCATATTGATTCGAATGCAGATTACACATTACAACCCGCAATTAAGAAACTACCGCTTAGGGAGGTTTCATGAAGCATCAGAGAGCATCCACAATTATCTGGAAAAAGGCTATTGAGAGCCTCTTCTTTTTCAGCTGCACATCTCCGGAGAGCAGTGATTCATTAAATAGTGCCTGTGAGCAGCAGTTCAGTGTGTGAATGCGGATACAGGTATGAGGGCTCAGCTGTGAAAAAAAACACAGCACCCGTGTTCTCATGGAACAGAATTACTTTGTTTTGGAGTATGGAATTGAAATGAAATTATTTTGTTTTGAAGTATACAGGGTTTTTGTTTTTTTGGTTTTTTTTTCAGAAAAATATACAGTGTATGTTAACTTGCAGTGTGTCATTTTATTGGTTTAAGTTAATTAATATATACATTTTATTTTATAGTTTATTTTTATGTGTATGAGTGCTCTGTCTGCATGTAGGTATGTGTACCAAGTGCATGCCTGCTGCTCATGGAAGTCGAGAAGGGGCATCAGTTCCCCTGCAACCGGAGTTATAGTCAGTTGGAAACCACCATGTGGGTGCTGGGAACTGAACCTGGGTCCTCTGCAAGAGCAGCAAGGGCTCTTAATTGATAATCAATTCCTCCAGACCCCATGACATGAAATACTTTTATTTTGAAATATGCAATCATTTTTTTATAAAATTATCTGGCTTATGTTAACTAGCAGTGGGTCATTATTATTAAGTTCATTGATATAAATATTTTATTACTTTTTATTTTTGTATGTGTGTATGTGTGTGCATGTGCATGCCAGCACATATGTAGAGGTCAGAAGACAACCTGATTCTCTCCTTCTGTCATGTGGGTCCTGAAGATGGAACTTAGGTCATTAGTCTGGCTGGAGGTTCCATTACCTGCTGAGCAATTTTACCAACCCTAAATACATATGTTACAGCTTTCCTCGGTGACCATTTCCAACATAGTAAGTATTGATCATTATAGGCTATATAATTAAAAGCCCATTGAGGAGTTAGGGGTTCCCCATGTCCTGGAACTCATTCTGTACTGGAACTCATTCTGTACACAGGCTGGCCTCGAACTCATTCTGTACACAGGCTGGCCTCGAACTCATAGAGATCCCCCTGCCTTTGCTTCCTGAGTGCTGGGATTAAAGGCGTGCTCCACCACCGCTGGCTGAGAATTTCAATACTTTTTAAGAATATAAAGATGTCCTGAGGTCAGTTTCGAAAGGTGCTAGAGATAATGAACTCCTGGATCAGGAACTAAGTTGCTAAACTTGGCTCTATCTTGGCTAGAGCAGGCAGCTCAAGAGTCATTCAAGGACCAAGGATGTGTGCAAATTGTTCTTGTGCCTGTCTCTGCCAAAGCCTCCCACCCCCTCATCTCTCTCTCTCTACCCCACATCTCCCTTTCTCTCTCTCAAAATAAGTAAGTAAAATGTAATTACAAATTTTTAAATTAAGATCTCTGGGCTGGGATATACCTCAGCTGATAGACTATTTGCCTATCACACACAGACCTGGATTTAACGCCGGCACTGCACAAGCTGCATGTGGTGTATTCGCCTGCAATTCTAGCATTTCTACATGTGGTGTACCTGCCTGCAATTCTAGCATTTCTACATGTGGTGTACCTGCCTGCAATTCTAGCATTTCTACATATGGTGTACCTGCCTGCAATTCTAGCATTTGAGTGACTGAGGCAGCAAAATCAAAAGTTCATTCTTGGCTACATAGTGAGTTTGAGTCCATCCTGGGATATATAAGACCCTGTTTCAAAACTTTTAAAAATAATGACTACATTTTTATGTTTGGATACAGCCATCTTCCCTGGGGATGGCTCAGAGGCAGTGTTTGTGGTCTCCTAAAACAAACTTCCTAGCGGTAAGGACTTGCCTTTTCTTTGTGCACTTTAAAGTTCTCTGCCCTCAGGCTGATACCCTTCTGAGTACCACTTTATGGGCCCAATCATCACATTTGCAAAATATTCCAGGGATCATCTTTCCATGTCTTGTGCTTTTATTCCTTTTCTCCTGTCATCTCTGAAAGCCCCAAGAACACGTCTTTTAATTCCTCGTTGGCCAGCGCCCTGCTGCAAAACCGTGTAGGATGGCAGCTGGCCAAGAAGATGAGGTCACTGCCGTTGTTCCATCCTGCTGCTAGGAGCGGATCATCCTAAAAATACTGCCCCAGGGAGAATGGATGCCATACAAGCTGGTTCTGCTGAGAGAGGACAGAGGGACAGCTCTTGCCAAGATTCCAACGGAGCCTTTGGAGACATCTTTCTGGAAATATTTGAAGTTGGTTGGGGGAGCTGAAGTCATCCTGTCATTTCCTTAGAATCTCTCTCTCTCTTTCTCTCTCTCAAAAAAATGCTCAATGTTCTGGTTTGAAAAATTAGTATCACAAAAGTTATAAAAAGGAGGGACCAATGTTGCCAAGACAGAAGGTTAGGTAAGACAGAATTGAAACCCAAGGCTTTCTCTTTTCTTCATATTTTAAAATGTTTGTTTGTTTGTTTATCTTGAGGCAGGATGTTTCTATATAACCCTGGTTGGCCTGGTACTATGTAATTCAGGCTGTAGCATGAATAATAAAAAACCCAGAGACAGATATTAGGGTGTAAGTTGAAGATCAGAAAAGCAAAACAGCCAAGCCACTAGAAAAGTCTTACCTCCACCAAGTCTAGGCAATTGCAGACTGATCCCTGAGCCTCTGTCTCCTCCTGTCTTATATTCCCCTTTAGTGCTAGGATCAAAGGCGTTTGACTCCCTAGTACTGGGATTAAAGGTGTGAGCCACCACCACCTGGATCTGTTTCAGCACTGATTTTGTGTAGCCGAGGCTGTCCTTGAACTCATGGGAGCTCCCTGCTTCAGCCTTCTGAATGCTGGGCTCACGTGTACATAATCATGTATGACTTCTTAGCCTTACTTTTTTTAACTAAAAAAAGCTTTTAATCATTCATTGGCTATCCTGCAAGAGAGCAGCTGGGCAGTAACTGCTGGGTCACTTACAGCTTTCTTTTAGGACTAGCCTTCTAACTGGGATATAGTATTTGTATTTTCTTGGCATTGCAATTGCATATGTGCACACAACACACACCCATCCAATCAGGGCAATTGGCATTTCATCTCCTGAAATGTCACTGCTGGGCTAGAGCCTTCTAACTCTTCTCCGGTTGTTTCCAAAGGTATAATTAAATGTCATAGGCAAACCCATGGCTTTCTAAGGCCCACAGTTAGGCCTTCCATGTTCAGCCTTGTCTCCTTGGAAGAAAGATGTGGTCAAGGGGCCCAGGGACTATTAGGAATTTCGTCTCTATCTCTAATTTATCGGAAATAAGCTTTCCATTAGCTTCAGCTTTGCTGTTTGCATAAGGCAAGGATTAGACACTGAAATTGCCAAGGTTTGGTCAAATTCTAACATTTGTTGATGTATTGTGTCTTAAAAGAGGTCTGAGCCCAGAAAAAGAGAGGGGGGTAGGGAAAGAAAAATGGGAGGAAGGAAAGAGAAGGGAAGGGAAGGGACCAGCTCTTCTGTTCGCCCAGCACAGAGGCCAAGAGGCATCTGAAGGCCTATTTCCACCTATTTCTGGCTCATGAGTTCATCCTGAGGTCTGTGCCAGCCCCTGTGGCTTTTTTTCATTTTTCCACCCTAGTCAACATGACAAAATGACTAAAAATACATGTTCCCCACAGGCCTGCCACCCCAGCCAACACCCTCCCTTGAATCAACTCATTTTCAGACTTAGGTGTGAGGTGTAAGAGAGCCAGGGATGGGTCACATTTGGAAGTTTCAAATCTCAGTCACTCCGTGCTGGCTGATGTCTGAGCCTCTGTCTCCTCATACTGTGAGGATTAAATGAAATGTGTGCAGATGAGAAACTGACCCCAGGTTGAAACCTGGAGCTGTATCAGTTCCTGCTTCCCTGCCCCTTTTCTTCACTTAGACCCTTTGGGAAGTTTCTCTTACTAAGGCAGCATATCTGGGTTCTGTGATATGTGGGAGACAAAGGCTGCCCTGGTCAGTTTTAATTGCCTACCTGACATTGACTAGAGTCATCTACTAGGAGAAGCCTCTTTTGAGGAATTGCCTAGATCAGATTATCCTGTGGTCACTTCTGTGGGAGACTGTCTTGATAGTTAACCAACGAAGGAGGTACGGCCCACTGTGGGTGGCGCTATTCTCTGTGCAGTGGTCCTGGGCTGTGAAAGGAAGCATGAACCAGTGAGCAAGCCGGCACACGATGTTCATCCATGATTTCCACTTCAGGTTACTGCTTCGAGTTTCTGCTCTAATCTCCTTCAGTGGTGGACATTGATCTGGAAGACGAAGCCGTGCTAAATTGCTTTCGGTCAGTGTTTTAACATTGACCCAAGAAAGGTCGGTAGGAAGCTCTTCAAGCCTGGTCCTCTGCTGTAGTGAGTAGGCTGAAGGCCAGTGAGCGGGTGGGTTGTTGTTCGTTCTCCCTCACACAAGCCTTTATCCCTGAAGCCCCACTGTCTCTTCTGAATCCTTTGTTCTCAGTTTCAGGTTTTCCTCAGGTGTTTCAAGGTCCTCCCAGGATGCATCAGGGCTCTATCAGGACTTCTGGAAGCAGTTTGACTCTGCAGTGTTTTCTGAACCAGGAGTCTAGTCCTCTTTCCAACATGCTGGCACCCTTGCTTCATCTATGGACCTCTGAGGGCTGCTCTTCCAGGTCAGGTGACCTATTTTCTATGTCATGTGACTCCATGTCATGAGTTTTGGAATATTTGTATATTCATAGCAAGATAACATGGGATGGAGTTCCAGTCTAAACATGGTTTGTTTATGTTTCATGTACACCTTGTATGCAGAGTTGCAAGGCTGAAGGATAGAGTTGAGAGAGAAGCTGAGTGAAACATAAACATGATTGAGAAGTTGTTCATTGTGGGTCTCAGAGACAAGGCAAGAGCTGTCCTGTTGGGAGTCAGGTGGTCCAGACCCAGACAGGTTAGCACACTGTACTGTGTCCTGCTTGGTACTCTGGAAGAAGAAGGCCATGTGGAGTCCACTGTGCCATCTTGGACTTGCCCAGTAGTGTGAAGATGGAAGAAGAGCAGAAATGGGCTGGAGAGATGGCTCAGTGGTTAAGAGCACTGGCTGCTCTTCCAGAAGTCCTGAGTTCAATTCCCAGAAACCACAGGTGGCTCACAACCATCTGTAATGAGATCTGGTGCCCTCTTCGGTCATGTAGGCATATATGCTGGCAAAACAGTGTAAGCGTAATAAATAAATAATCTGGAGAAGAGGAAGAAGAAGAGGAAGAGAAAGAGGAATGTGAGACTCCTCTGGCTGCCAGGAATGCTACTCCCGAGCAAGGGATTGGACAGAGCATCCCAAACTAAAAACAGAATGAGCCCCACCCAAGGCTGAGAACCACAGGGGTCAAAGATAGGCCTGTCTTGCAGATGTGAGGGTGTAAAGGTCACTGAAGAATTAGATGACATCTAGGGGGAAGAGGAGGGGGCCCAGAGTAAAGGAGGCACAAAGCTGCCAGAGCTTGGGAACCTGTGAGAAATAGCTACTCCAAGTCTCAATCTGTGAGAAAAGCCCTGGAGCTCAGGGAGGGAGGGGCTTAGTCCAGGGCTTCCAATCAGGGAAAGACAGTTATAGGGTAAAGTCTCTTTTAAAAAGGTAACTACTGGGGCTGGAGCCATAGCTCAGTCGTTAAGAGCACTGGCTGCACGTCTAGAAGACCAGGGTTCAGTTCCAAGTATCTACAAAGTGGCTCACGACTATCTGTAACTCCAGGTTCAGGGGATCCAATGCCTTCTTCTGACTTCCCTGAGTACCAGACATGCATGTGAGGCACAGACATACATGCAGGCAAAGCATCCATGCACATAAATTATTTTTAAAAAATTAATTACAGGGCCACTGTGGTGGTACACACTTTTCATTCCAGAACTTGGAAAGTGTGCTGGCTAGTTTTATACCAAATTGACACAAACTAGAGCTATCTAAAAGGAGGAAATTGTGAAAATGCCTCCATATGATTCAGCTGCTTGCTGGGTGGTGGCGCACACCTTTAATCCCAGCACTTGTGAGACAGAGGCAGGCGAATCTCAGTGAGTTTAAGGCCAGCCTTGTCCACAAAGGGAGTTCCAGGACAACCAGGACAGTTTTACAGAGAAACCCTGCTTCGAAAAATGAAAAAAAAATATAAATAAATAAATATTCAACTGCCTGGGCAGGGGTGGAGAAGGAGTGAATGGTGAGAATGTGAACAGAGGGTGGATGGGTGGAGACTGGCCAGGATGTAAAAAAGATTCAGCTGTAAGGCATTTTCTTAATTAGTGATTGATGGTGGAGGGCTCAGTCTATTGTGGGTGGGGCCATTCCTGGGCTGCTGGTCCTGGGTTCTATAAGAAAGAAGACTGAGCAAGCCATGGGGAGCAAGTCAGAAAGCAGCACCCCTCCATGGCCTCTGCATCAGCTCCTGAACCCAGGATCCCGCTCTGCTTGAATTCCTGTCCTGACTTCCATCAGTGATGACCAGTGATGTGGAAGTGTAAGCCAAATAAACCCTTTCCTGCTAAAGCAACTCCAGTGTCATCTGTGTGACATGACATATGTCCTTATGCCAGACAGGAGCTACGTGTCCTATGGGATTAGGCTTCCTGGAGGTCAATGGCAGATGGCCCAGTATTAGCCACCGCTGAGGCATAGACAGGTTTCTCGATTAGCTGGCTATGTGACATATGGGCTTTGTACAATCTCTTTTATGATAATGATATTCTATATATCGACAAGACAAGGATTATTTCTTCAGGAACAGCTCCGGGTAGGGAAGCACAGTATGGGAATGTATAAGACTCCAGCAGAACCCTTGTCATACACGGGGTGTATGATGAGCAAGGGAATAGATGGGTTAATGTTGATGGACAAAGAGTGTTATAGTAGACTCTGAACTTTATGGATAGGCTTGCTAGATCCCAACCCCCATGGTGTCCGCTGCATA
>LOJH01010127.1:0-20170 GCA_001685095.1 Ellobius talpinus
GATCAGCTGTACCAGTGAGCGGCGTCACCCAGATCAGCTGTACCAGTGAGCGGCATCACCCAGATCAGCAGTGCCAGTGAGCGGCGTCACTCAGATCAGCTGTACCGGTGAGTGGCGTCACCCAGATCAGCTGTACCAGTGAGCGGCATCATCCAGATCAGCTGTACCAGTAAGTGGCATCACCCAGATCAACTGTACCAGTGAGCAGCGTCACCCAGATCAGCAGTGTCAGTGAGCGGCATCACTCAAATCAGCTGTACCAGTGAGCAGCATCACCCAGATCAGCTGTACCAGTGAGCAGCGTCACCCAGATCAGCTGTACCAGTGAGCGGCATCATCCAGATCAGCTGTGCCAGTGAGCGGCGTCACTCAGATCAGCTTGTGTGGCTGACCTCATACACAGACCTCCAAAGGGTTGCTCCCCTGACTCCAGGCTACAGGCCAGCTCCCTCATCTCAAGAGAACTTACACAGGCAGGAGTAGAAAAACCCAGGCTCCATCCAACTGCTTCTGTCAGGGCTGACACTTCTACCATCTTTTCCACCAAAGCTGCCCCCAATAACACTCAACGGGACTGCATCTCCCCCTCTACTTGCAAGCCCAGAGTCAGCAGCCAAACTGACCTGGTCCAAGCATCTCCGGGGGATAGCAGAGCAGGAGAAAAGGCACAGTTCAGACTTTAAAAAGAACCTTCTTTTTTTATTATTTCAGTAAGAAATCATGGGACTTGGTTCAGGTACCAAAAAATTAATTCTTGGGTTCAGTTTGGGATTCAGCAAATTAGCACCATTTGCTCTGGTTTGGGGTTTGAGGTTTAGATCAAGTCTACGGGAAGCAGCAATCTGGGACACCCCATACCACAAGCCTGACATGCACAAGCTTTGTGGTTCCACATGAGGGACAAGGGTAGGGAAAGACCCTTGAGTGGGGCCAGACTCCTGGATACCCTCTGGCACTGGAAGTAGCAGTCCAGGCCTGAGTGGACAGCCAGTTCTGTCCCCTCCATGTGAACTGAGCCACTCTCATAGCTTTCTTACCCTCGTAGCTCTCTCCTGAGCCTACCCTCCCCCACAGCCATCCTTCCTACACTCTAGTACTGTACTTCAACAGATGCATGCCTGAGAGACTCAACAGCCTCCCCCAGAAGCCCCACATCGGTCCCATGGTTACCCCACACACTATGCTGCTCAGGAAGAGAGGTTCCTCAATCCAGAAGAGCAGAAACTCAGGCAGAAATCACCCAGCACTATCCTGGTCACAGAACAGTCCCTTAGGGAAAACTGGGTTGATCAAGTAGGAATCTAGTTCCTCTCTGGTCATAGGGCAAGAGTTGCCCTTCTAGTTTGCCAGCCTGGGGTCCAGGGGCCAGAAGCAACCCTCTCCCTCCCCCAAGCCCCATCCTAAGCTCACAGTACACCCTCTAGCACCCTCTAGGGCCCAGACAAGGCATCTTCCTCCCTCCAGCTCCTCCACCCAGAGCTTTGAGAACCCCTCCAAGTGCAGGTACTTATTCTCAGCACTTGAGTCTATATAAACAACCCACTCTTGGCCTCTCTGAGCACTGTCTGCAAAGCTGGAATGGTAATACCTATTCTGTAGAGTCCTGAAGATGAAGTGACATGATCCATGCAAAGACCTAACAGCAGGAGGCATGCAGTTAGCACCCATAAAACCTGAATTCTCTTCCCTCATATTCTTAGGGTGCCTTTCACTTTCTACTGCAGCAGATAGGGGCCCAGACAGGGGGATGACAGTCTGACTAAGACTGTGTTTTGTCAGTGAGGTATGGGGGGATAGTTAACAATGGCTGCCATCACTTGTCAACACAAGCAGAGCTGGGGGAACCAAACAGGCTTCCTCTTGGGAGTTCAAGCCTGACCCTCCAAAAGAGAAAATGAGAACACAGCACAGCCTACAGCTTGCTAGAAATGCATGGACTGCTGCAGCAGAATAGGGGCTGCTAGGGAACCACCGTGGACAAACACCCTGCACAAAACAGCCCAGCCTCAGCCTCACCTCAGCCTGTTCCCAAAAGTTCTGCTTCCTGGCCAGTCTACCAGTGCAGGATGGACAGCCAGAGGAAAACAGCCCAGTTTAAAGGCAATAAAAATGTGTTTTTTCTTGCTAAACAAATTAGTTTACATCTGGTGATGTGCAAATAAATAGAAGGACCCAGACCAGACGTCTCCCAAGGCCTGGGCCTCACTCTGTTTGGATCCAGGCCTAAGCACCCGCCAGCAGCACCCTCGCCTCTCGCTTGCTCTCACGCCATCCCTGCATCCTCCTGCTATTCTCCCGGCTAAGAACTAGCCTTCTCGCGGCTCTCAGTCTTCTTCCCTCTCAAGGGAGGAGCTGGCTTCTGGTCCTTGCCTTCCACATCCCTTCCAAGTTAGCCTTAGGCTTCTCATGTATGAAATGGGAACAACCGTGTCCTCCTGCCAGAGTTGTGGGGAGAATAAACATCTAGGAAGGGCCTGGCACTGAGAAAGCATCCCCATAATGTGGGATTCCTTAACTGTTCCCTGGCCCCAGGGCCTTGGGAAAGACATGGAGTGGACAGCTAAGGTCAGCTGAGCCCTGCTCTGCCTGTGCACAGAGGTGGAGAGCCACAGGCACCACCACAGCACGGCACAGTCCCGGAAGGTCCTATCAGTGGTCAAGAGTCTTTGACCGGGGGTCTTCAGATAGGAACAGCAGCTCTCGGTTCTCAAAACCTAGAAGCAAAACCTAGAAATAGGCCATTGCTGTTCATCCCACCACAGGAGGAAACCAGGGCCCAGAAAGTTCCAATAGCTTGCCTGGCTTTGGGGAGAAAGTCAAGTCTCAGCCCTCGGGTAGTTTCTAGTTCATGCTTGTGAGGAGAATCTGTCACTTGTCCTAAGGGCAAGGGCCAAAAGCCTGGACCTTCCTAGGTGCAGTTCTCTGGAGGCTTAGAAACCCCGAGTTCCAGGGCCACTGAGGTCAGTGGAGACTTTACCAAGCAGGTACGGGTCAGTCAGAAGCAAAACAAGAGGGAAGGAGGCCCCTTGGTCTAGGGCGGCTGGAGAGGGAGTGCAGAGAGAAAACTGGATGGGTCAGTCTCCAGAAACCCCTCCCAGTTAGAAGACTCCATCTGGCCTCTTCGGAACCAACTTTCTGATTATTTCTGTCAGTGGGGTGGATCTATGGCCCTGCTCCTGGGAGCAAATCTAAAACAAGCCCTGTAGAAACATCTCCAACCCTCTGCAGCCAGGAAGCTCTCATCTGCCCTGGTTAGTTTTAACTGTCAAATTGATACAGGCTACAGTCACCTGAGAAGACAGCCCCAACCCAATCACCCAAATAGCATGGGCCCGTGGGCACATCTGTAGGAGACTGTCTTGACTGTTAACCGATGCAGAAGGGCCCAGCTCCCTGTGGCTGGTACTATCCCATTGGCCAGACAGGATATAAGAAAGCCAAGAATGAGCCTGCCAGTGAGCCAGCACCACAGTGTTACTTACTCCAGCAGGCAGAAGCACAAGGTTCCTTCTTGAGTTCCTGCCCTGACTTTTCTCAATGATGAACTGTGACCTGGAAGTTTGATTTCTCTCCTAAGGTACCTTTGGTCACAGGGTTTTATCACAGCAATGGAAAAGAACTAGAGCAGAAAATAGCACCGTGAAACAGGGCATGGTTATGATGAACCTATCTGGATCTTATGCCTTGGACATAAAATTTTTATGAAATAGTTAGGACTTTGGGCCAGGAAAGTCATGCAGAGCTTAATGGGCCACTCTTATGGAAGCTTGGAAGAGATGTTGAGAGAATTCAGATGATGGGAACCTGGTGTGGGAGGTTTCAGAGGGAAGCAAGGGCTCTTACCAGAACTGGGACAGGGGCCATCCGTGTGACATTTTTGGACTAAGAAGCTATATGTGCTGATCAGCTAGGGATAAAGAATTAGGTGTGGTTCATAAGAGATCAGCATCATTTCAGTGAAATATGTGCTCCATTGGGACAACAGAGAAGCAGTCAGCACACAGCACCTGTCGGTGGCGGGTGTGGGGGAGGCTGCATTGCAAGCTGGCAGCTGAACTTGGCAATGTGTAAGAGTCATTGACATAAGACATACAAACTGCAGGACTGACAGGGTCAAGAAGAGAAGCTGAGGCTTGGCACTGTGTGGTAGGATCAGAATCCCTTAAGAGACGCCATTGATGAAGATACAGCCTCAACTGTAGTGGAGACCCCAGGATACTGGAGATGCCAGAACTGTGGGACATTTGCCAAATAAGTGTGGAACCAGCTTATGTCTGAGACAAACTGTGTGTGCTATGGACAGAAGAGTTGAAAAAAGTGTGATTGCCCAAGCCCTTTAGAGCCCAGAAGATCGTGAGTCCCAGATGCTAGACACCAAAGTACAGAATGTAGATTTTCACTCCTGGATTTTGAATTTTCTTTAATCCAGTTAATCATATACTCCAGATCTTCCCTTGTAGAATAAGTATGACCTATTTTTTATTTCATAGGCGTCCACAGTTAAAGATACTTTGAATTTTTAAAGATAACTTAGTGGATTGTTTGGGGTTATTTGGGTTTTTTGTTTGTTTGTTTGTTTTGTGTTTGTTTGTTTGTTGAGATAGGATCTCACCAAGAAGCTCTAGCTGGCATGGAACTCACTATAGAGGCTAGCGTGAGCTCAGAGAGATTTTCTGGCCTCTGCCTCCTGAGTGCTGGGATTAAAGGTGAACATGACCAAGGGCTTTAAAAGTGTGGAAATTCTTGAGAACTTGTTTGGAAGTTCTTGCAGGAACCACAGCTACTTGTATACCCTTGACAGTCTTCTATTCAAGGAAGGCTGTCCTACAGAGTGGGCAACCTCAGGAGGGAAACATATGGAGCTGTGAAGAAGGAAGAGGAACCCAACAGATCAGTCAAATCAACCCTGGCGATCAATAGGGTGACCGATGTCACAAGCCAAATCACCCTCACATCCAAAGTGTTGAAATGGTGAAGAGTCTGGAACTTTTCAAGTTTTGTTTGCCTGTTTGTATTATATTAACATGAGGTCTTGGGAATAAGAAACAGAAAGGATACAGTTTAAAGGGATATGTTCACATGCAGAGTTCAGAAAGGAAAAAGTATCCCATTGGCTTTAACTATCAACTTGACACAACATAGAGTCAATGAGAAGAGTTTCAATTGAGGAGTAGCCCAGATCAGGTTGGCCTGTGAGCATGTCTGGGAGGGGCTGTCTTAATTATAAATTGATACAGGAGAGCACACTCACTGTGGGTGGCACCAGTCCATGGGCTGATGACCTCTGGTTATCTAAGAAAGATAACTAAGCTTTTGAGTCTGGAAAAGAGTCAGCAAGCAGGGTTACACCATGGTGTCTGCTTCAAGCTCCTGCTTGAGTTCCTGCCCTGACTTCCCTCAATGACGGACTGTGACATCCAAGTGTAAGCCAAACAAATCCTTTCCTCTCCCAACTTTGCTTTTGGTCACAGCGACAGAAAGAAAACTAGAAACCACTCTACCTCCCAGTTTGTCTTCCCCTCAGGGCGCAGGTTTTCTGGCCATTGCAGTCTCCACTCTTGAGACACAGATGGAGCACGAGACTGGACATGGGTCAAGTGATCATCCATCTCCCCTTGCCTCCTCCGCAGGCCAGCAGGACACCAGTGGGAGGCACGGGGTTCACTAGGATGGGCAAGAGGCAGCAGCCACAGGTGCCCTCAGCAGCTGGATGATTGTGGAAGCCAGGCCCACGATAATTTATTTTAAAATAAATCCCCAAAATAGTCTTAAAATAACTACAAGGCATTTCAGAAAGATTGTATTGTTGAATTTACTGTTTGTTTACTGAGACAGTCTGGTTGGGTTTCAGATGAAAGGCAGAGAGAAAGCAGATGTGAGGCTAAATGCCTGACCTGCAGCATCTGGAACAAGCTGGGGGTGGGGAACACTTGGAACACCCCACGAAGACCCCAAGACCCAGACCCCCTGCACCCTGAACCACAGATGGCTCAACTCTCCTGTGTAGGGACCAGAAGCCACAACCCCATTTATGCCCAGCGAGGCGAGGCATGGCACCTCAGAAAGAGCCTGGGTTTCAGAAGCACAGAGACATGGGCCAGGCCACAGTACACTGATCAGCTGCCTCCCAGTGGTCCTGAGTATACCTCTGCTGCTGAGCAGGGCACAGAAGGACGTCTGGCATGCCTGCCCACTGCTGGACATGCTGCTCAGCAGAGGGATGCCGGTACTGCCCTCCACAGCTCTGCTGGTTGCTAGTCTTTGGCCTTTTTCAGAGAGGACCCCCAGTGCTGAGGACCTCCATCCCTTACTCCTGCCAGAAGCAGCCCTACCCGAGGAGGGGCCCGTGTACTTACAGTGCCCAGGTATGGAAGCGCTAAAAGCAGAAAGACATTGGTTTCTCTAGGTTCTCATGTGCCCAGTCAGTGAGGCATAAGGCAAGCTTGCCAAAGAGAAACAGGAAGGGAGGGAAGGTGGGAGGGAGGGAGGGTTCCACCTCATTCAGAGATTGTCTGAAGTATCTTTGATGCTAATTTCTAAAAACACATGAACAACTTTCTTATCAAACATCCTTTGCCCCAAATGTCCTTATCAGCAAAGACCATTACACCAATGTCATAGCTAAGAACACTAAGCCCAGAAAGACAAAAAAAAAACTACCTCCCTATCCAAAAATGCAGGCTCTTTGGCAAGAAGTGAATACTGCCTATGCCATGAGCAGTACCAAAACATCCCCCACCTTAATAATATAGAAAAAATACCCTATGAACTATAAACCACGTGGAGTAGCAGAAACACTATCCAGTTAGTACAAGGCTCTGAAACGCACAAGGTGAGCAACCAAATCCTACCTCGAGGCCAGTACGGTCTGAGTGTGAGACGATTCTAGCACACACTGCCTGGACATGGATGAGCACAAGATATTCCGGTCCTGGAACGTCTCTGAAGACCAACTCCCCCAACAGCTGAGCAGTGGGGTGGAACCATCATCCCTTGCTGTCAGAATAAGCTGGATGAGAACCATTTGAGGGTGTGGATTCACTGTGGCAAGAGCGTTTCCTTTGCTTTGCCGTTGGTGAGCAAAGGTGACACATACATCCTCTGCCCTCTGCCACATCTGCCTGTGTCAGACACTGGTCAGATCATCTGTACCCAGGACACTGTATGTTGTGCTTGCCGAATCCGGGGCTCAACCACACTGATACCTGGGCAGGAGGTGATGTGCAGGACTTGACTCCTACTCCCAGCTCCACAAAGCTTCAAAGATTGTAAAATTACAAGGTATCCCTGGAACCACAGAACCAGGAGTGCAGCCATGATGAGCCAAGACTGGGCAGCGCCCTCGGCACAGAAACCATTTCAAGCCCTCGTCATTCCTCGCCTGGACTATTCCAACACCCTCACTGCTTGGCTGCACAAGGATGGTGCCAGTCGGGTGGAATACACCGGCAGGAACCAGGAGGAGGGTCTGGACCTGCGGCAGGGACTTGGGAGAATTCATGCAAATGAATGCCAGCTGGGCAAGCTGTGTCCCACCCAGCACAGGCCACTGGGAAAGAGCGGGGACATCCTTCAGTGACCAGAGGGGTTGACTTCAGAATATCCAGGCTCCGCCATCCTTGCATTACCTAGTGAGCTCTAGCACACTGAAAGACACTACTTAGAAGAAGGAGGGGGAAGAGGTGGCAGGGGCGGTGGCAGGGGCGGCGGTGGGAGACAGCAGCTGAAGCTGTTCTCTGGCCTCTGCAAGCACATGCATAGACCTGCACACATGTGTACCTATACCCACACACACAGATATGCACACTAAAAAGAGTAAAGGGAACTTAAGATGGCTCTCACCTCCCCCATGGAGGTCAAAGTCGCACATGGATACAGTTTCTTGTCTCCTTCAGAGCCAGTGGCACCCAAATATATGTCAACCTTTGTTCCCACCTTGTGTTGAGTTTATGTGCACTAACTTAGCTACTTAATCTTTCAACAGATTCATCAGCATTGTGAGAATAAAGATCACCTGAAATTGTTGTGCCGCGTGCAATAAACAGGCGTAGACAGCAGGACATCCCAGGCTGGTGTGAACACTTCCTGCTATGAAGATGGGGAGCTCCTGTCCTCTCTACAGCCCTTCAGCACCCCAATTCTTATTCACTCTCCCACCAGTCAGCAGCACCAGCAGAGAGAGCCCCTAGGCCAGATGGTGTTGGAAACAAAATCAAAGCCTATTCCTCTGCTCCATGGGAGGAGCTCACAGTCTGATGGAGAATGGTTCTGCTAATCCCCTCCTTTCCGATACAAGACCCAAATAAACTGCACATCTTTGACTTGTGGGCTGCCTTTACCAGACAAGTCCTCAAAGGAGACAATGCTCGCAAGAGATGGCAAAGGTCCTGAAAGTGACCTAAGTGCTGGTTCCCACAGACACAGGGTATCCTGACTCACTCACTGGAATATACCATTGCCCTCTGACCTGGTTCCTGATGAATAAGGGCAGATCCAGAGGCCCGGCAAGGTGCAAGGGACAGGAAAGCACTATCACTATCATTGAGTATCTCTCATAAGGCATAATTAAAGCTGGCTGAAGGATACCACAGCAATAAAGAAAGGATACCTCCACAAACCTGCCATTTTACAGATGGGGAAACTGAGGCTGGGAAAGGGCCGCCCCTTTCATGGTGGACCAATAGCCCTTGAGCTTAGCATTCATGAGGAATCAGACTATTAATGGTTACTCTTACACTGCTGTGACCACAATGCTTGACAGAAACAACTGAAGACGGCAAAGAGTTATCTTGGCTCACAGTCTGTCCATCGTGGCCGGGAGGGGACAGTGGATACTGCAGTTCTTGGTGGCAGCAGCAGTGCACATCACAGTGGATTAGGAGGACACATGAAGAATGAGGGGCCGGCCACTCTCAATTGCCTACTTCCAGCTAGCTCCACTTCTTAAAGGTTCCACAGCCTCCCAAAATAGCGCTACCAACTGGGAAACCAGCACTTGATGCATGAGTCATGGGGGCATTTCAGATGTGAACCATCACAGAGGGTAACCAGAGAATCCAACAGGCACACTGAAGGCCATCAGAGGTGTGAAGAACGTGCACAGGAAGCCTGAGACATGAAGAACGTGTGCATGCTAGCAAAGGCTGTTGGAGCCAGGGGAGGGGAGAACATTCCAGGTTAGGTGCTAAGGCACCAAGGCAGAAGGGAACAGCACTCTAGCAAGACAGGAAGGACGGTAGTGAAGCTCAGTACTGCCATGTGCAGCTGAAGGTCCCCCTGCTGGGGGACGATTTCTTCATACCCCATATCTAGACAACTAACCCCACCCCTCCTGGGTGCTCACCCATGGCCACTCATCTCCATTCACTGGGAACCCAAGGATGTCCTCCCATCAGGTAGGCAGTCCCCAGCCCCGCTTCTCTGCCGTACCTCTGCATCCTCCTCTCTGGGGAAGAGGGAGATGCCTACTGCAGAGTCCTCTTATCAGGAAAAAGGATTATACCTGTAAGTCAGCCAGATCCAGTATACCAAGGATCGTCCCCAATTCCTGTCTTCTCCAGCCTCAGTAGGAACCTGGCACAGGACAGGAAGGTAGGTCTGGTGCCCAGGGAAGGAGGCTGGCATCAGTCCCCAAAGCCTCTCCTGCTCACAGAGAGTGACCAATTGCCAAGGATGCTACAGAGGGAACTGGGCATAGGCAGGACTTAGATCAGGATGGGAATTTGTACATCCCATCCAAATCTGCCAGCCGGTGCTGACTTGCTGACCTGTGGGTCATTATAAAGTGTACCAAGATATATTTCCTAAACTGTGTTATTCTGCTGGGGCTTGGAGCAGAACCCCTTCCCCATACTGGTCATTCATGAGCCTGGAGGAGAGCCTTAGAGTAGGGCAGACGAAGAATGCACATCGCAACTGGGAGGGTAAAGGGTTGTTCTGTTCCTTCTCAACTCCAAGAGGTCCTGGCCAGGATGAGGCGTGTCCACACCTCTCTCCACCCCTTCAGAAGTATGCCCTGCTCCTCTGTCTCCCAAAATTTTCCCTGCTCCACATACGGGCTCCTTAGAAGCACTTTGTAGGGGAGGAGCTGCCAACAAGTACCAGAAAAGGTTTGGTAAGCCTTATTACTCTCATTGTCCCCTCTGACAGGGCAAGACTGTGATGAGGGTAAGGAGGTGGAATGAGGGGCCAAGTAGGGCTAGAAGTGAAGACCTGGAGAGGGGTGGGGCAGACCTTAAGTGAGTGCCCTATAGCAGAAGCAACTACCTGTGCACAGGACATCCCTGGGTCCAGTGGTCACTCCCAGACCTCACAGCCTAGCTCACTTTGCCTTGTTCCAAGGGGGCTGAGTTGCTAAGCTGCACAGCAGCATCCCAGGTCCAGCGAAGGGCCAGCACATAGAGGCCTGCGAGTCTGCAGAATGTGTGAGCCAAAAGGTTTGGCTAGATTTCGGGCTAGTCCAACCTATGGAGAGTCATGGTTCCAGGGGGCATCATGCTCTCCCCTAACTTCTGAGCTGAAAAGGCTGGTGATCATGGCCAGTCATTGAGACCCAGATGGGGACAACTGTGAAGGCACCTCACATTGCACTGCTAGACACAGTTGGTACAGGTCACATCACAGTGGAGCTGACAGTTCACAAGTACCATTCCTCCCTTGCCAACCGGAAGCACCAACACAGAACTTTCAGAGCTCCCTGAAACACGGCCCATTCTCTGCTAGTACCCAGACCCTTTAGTGCCCTCAGGGTGAAGTCCTGGCATCCACCTGGCACTGCTTCCTTCTTCCTTTACACAAAGTCTCTGTCTGCAGCCTCTGTACTAGCAAGGGCAGAGTCACCTGTCTTTCCCCACCCAAGCAGCCTCTCTGCACAGAGGTCCCAGGATTTCTCCCAGGGCAGGAAGCCAGTCTGGGCCCATCCTTGTTCTTCAACAGCACACTGACTCCAGGGGCTTGGCTCTGCCCAAATTTGTGAACCCAGCTCTGTGCCCTGGGTAGACACTGAGGATGCAGGAGAGGCTTACTGCTTCCAAAGGAGTCATAGTTGGAAGGATGAGGCCATAGGACCCAGAGGAGAAATAGGGATTGGGTGGTCAGGGGAATCTTCCTAGAGGAGATGAGCAGAGTCCCGGGGGAGAACATGCCAGGAGTACCGTAAGGGAAGGCCCTGAGCAGGTACATAGAAGTGACAAGGGATGAGGGGCTACCAAGCCAACCCCTGCCAAGGCATAGCTGGCAGTGCAGCTCCCACTCACAAGCTGCAAAGAGGCCAGCAGAGACCACCAAGGGGACTGGCCATGCAGCTGGCCCTATGTGCTGCCACCCACCTTTGAGCCCCACTGCCATGGAAGCCTGCAAACATGGCATTCCTTGTGGCTGCCCTGCCACAGAGGACTGGGTCCTGAGCGCCGCGGTGTCTGCGGCCAGTGTGATCTGTTATTATCCCCGTCAGTGGGCCGGCCTGTGTGCATTCCTCGGTGATGAGTCTGGCCTCCTCACAGGGTCTAATCAGCGCCCAATCGCCCCGGCTTTGATCTGCTGCACTCTCTGCAATGCCATACCTGACTTACAATCTGATCAGTGACTATCCCACCCAAGCCAAAATTACCCCTGGAGAGGGCCCACAGAGCCCACTCCCTGCTCTTCCGGGGAGTCCTTTCTGAGAGGGCTGTTATGGCCTCCTGCCTGACATGCCAGCTCCATCGCCTTCACCTCTACCTCCATGCGTTCATCCCCCATCATATCCAGGATCCAAAAGGGCTAGGTCATGCCCTGTCCATCAGTTACCATTGCTGGGACCCCTGTCTTGTCCCCATCCATTGTCTACACACAGCAAGGTGTCGTCAGTGCTACTTCTGGCCCAAGAGCTATGACTCTCAACTAAAGATACATCATGTCTCAGATGGCCTTTGTATCTGCTCTATTCATGTGTCCCTGGCTCACTATCACGCATGCCCCCAGCTGACCCTGCTTAGTGCCTACCATCCCATGTAGGTCCTTTGGGTGGGGCCCGACCACTTTGGTGAGTCCCACGCAAGCCCGTGCTGCCAATTCAAGTCATGCCCCTTCTTTTCTCTTAGCTCACCTCACCTCCCACCAGCTCCAGCTTCCAAGCCTCTTCCGGGGAGAAGGCTAGTGGCTTTGTTCTAAAGAGAAAAGCAAGTGGAAGATGAACAACGTTCCTGAGTCCAGCCAAGGGGCCTTGCTGGTCTGTACGCAAGGCTGAGTTGGGCACTGGAGGCGTAGGTGAACTGCTCAGGCCTCTTCTTGGGAAGCTCAGTTCTGGGGGGAGCAATCCAGAATAACAGTATATTGACCCCAGTCAGGGTGACAGACTGCATTGTCAAAGACATGGAAGAAAGCTTGCTGTGACAGTACCCACAAACAAAAGCCAGCATTCAGGAGGCAAGAGGGCTGTGGGTTCTAGACTAGGCTGGATTATATATTGGGAAAGAAGGAGAGAGCCAATGAAGTACGCAAAGTGGTGATGGGAACCTCCTTCAGCCAATGGCCTCTGGGAGGCTGGACTAGGTTGCAGCGTGACTTCTGGGTACCCAGAAAAGCCACCACCCTGCCCAGCTTAGCCTCCTCTTCTTCCTGCACTCCACACCTTGAAGTTGGACCCCCATTCCTGTTCTGTGAGTTTTCCCCTTTAATGAAGAAAAATCTGAGAATACTCTTTTCGGAGTCAGTTTGGGTTATTTGACTTATGTTTCTCCCGCTTTTACGCATTCAGCTTCAAAGTAGGACAGTCTGAACTGGGTTTTGAGAGATGCATAGAATCTTTCTGGACAAGCAGTGGCCACTCAAAAGCATGCTGCTTGGCTAGCCCAGCAGTAAGAGGCCAGGCCCTGCACGGGGTGCTGGAAAGTAAGCTGTGAGGCACCAGGCCCAAAGTGAGCAAGGGAGTGGACCTTGGGGCCTGGGTCTGTACCAGCCCTGCTCCTTGGCAGCCTCAGGAAAAAATCGTAATCTTAGTGTTTCAGCTGCCCAACCCGAACGAGGGGAAAACAATTGTGTCTGTGTTAAGAGGCTATCACAAGGACATAATACTTACAAGAGCCAGGAATCGGTAATTGGTCCATTCTTCCTTCTAGTTGCTTTGGGCAGTACATACGCTGTTCCCAACGTCTGCCCCATCAGGGTAGGTCCTTTTCCACCATCTTGCTCAGGAGTTCAAATGCACCACTTCTGACGAATTATTGTCTTAGCGTCATAGAAGACCTGACTGTCCCCGGCAAAGCATCTTTTACTGTCTATCCTGTTCATCTTGGTCCCCAGAAGTTGAGGCTAGAGATGTCTACTGTGTTCAAGCACCACCATTCTCTCTGGATTTGGGGTCTGATCCCACAGACACCACCTGGGGGCTGGTTCTGGAAGAGACCCCGCCCACCATGTCTTAGATGCCACAGCAGGACCCTTCAGCTGCCCTTCTCCAGCCTGGTGCCACCAGGGCTGGTGTCCCTCCATGCCTGGTCTTGACAATGCTTCCTCGTCTGGTGTCCCTGGCCAAACCTGCTGGGGATTGACAATCTGCTCTGCATCCCTTTCAGCCAGCACTGCATGCCAAGAACCCAGAGAAAAGGCAGCTCAGGCCTCAGGAACCCAAGCTGAGGGCCAGACCATGGTATCAGAGAGTAACACCAAGGTGACAAGGCAGCTCAGGTCCACAGGGAGCTCCCGAGGGTTTGGGGACCCACCATGGCAGCAATTCATGGTGTCAGGTCTGGCTGCCTCCCCACCCTCAGCACCGTCTCCATCCACACTACTCTCAGGAACGCTCTGGTAACACTTCGCCCTCTCGCTTCTGTGACCCTGACTTATACTCTGGACTCATCTAGTGCATGTCATTTCCTGTCACTCAACCTGCTACAAAACAAGCCACAAACGTGCACTCCCATCCAGTCTTGGTCATCCTATACCTCCTCACAGGACAGAACCTACCTCCTTGTTCGAACATCAGCTGCACAGGACTGTCTGGTGGCCGGGGCCAGCATCTCTAAACATGTACATCCACAGACTTGTGGTGTGCCCCAACCCTCCCCCGCCCTCAGTTCCCTTCTATCCCAATCCCCTTCTTTTGGCCCTCTGCTCCCTGTCCATTCCAGCTTCCAGAACTTTCCACTGGGGCCCCTTGGCTAGCACCAAATCAAACACTGGTTGAAGCCCAGATTTGCTAAAGTCAGCTCTTGATTTCTGCACAGGTTCCCCTTACTAACTTCTGAGTTCTCTAAATGGTTCCCGTTCTCCCTTCTCAGTCGGTTCTAACCCTCTGCTGTCCCCACCTCGACCCCACTGCACAGGTCTGCATCTCTGGAGGCACAGGGGTTGCCTATACTGGGGTTACTCAGGTACCACAGCGGCACTCTCCAGGCTAGCCTTATGCAGCTGTGTGTAGCTATAGCTGTTACCTCCAGACTAGATATCCCCTCCTGGAGGGAGGGAGTAGCTCACCAGTAAGGAACTTGAAAGACCCTCTAAGTCCCTCCACCAGGCTATGTAAGTGGTAAAGTGCTGTGGGAAGGCGGACTCTTCCATGGAGCTGCCTGAACACTGAGCAGGGGATTCCAGTGATGCAGCTCTCGTAAGTCATTGCCCATCCTGGGATGGGCTACTTGGTGATGAAGCTCCTAGAGGTAACCCCATGGACACACTGGTTCACCAAGCTAGACTTGGGTGGGATCCTCTCATTCCCTGTCTTTGTCTTCTCTAGCTAAGGTGAAGAGAAACAGATTCCCAAAGAAAGGTTATGTAGCAGGCTTGGGGGAGGGGTGTGACCCACACCTGACCAGGGGTGAAGGCAATAAACCCTGGATTGTATACAGCCCACCATCCTTCCCATTAAATACCCGACACCCTCAACTACCTGACCTCGCTTAACATAAGCTTTGCTTTCCTTCTTAGCTAATCTCTCTATCCCTCCAGCTAAGAAGAAAGGTTTTGGAAAAAGCTGTATTCTAATGGCAAGAGACAAACTCTGAGATGACCACATCGCAGAAGGAGGCTCAAGCACGTTGCCACGCCAGTCAACCTGGAGCCTGGCTATGGTGTTCTGAGCCCTACTTAAGATCTTCCTTGGCTTCCTACTGCCTGGAGAATTCATCTACACAGTACAACAAGCAGGAGAAAAAAAGTCTCAGTCACCAAGCACCGCTGTTGTAATGTAAACACACTAAAAGTAAAGACAGCCTGCCTGTGGTGCTATCATGGTCCTGATATGGTGTTCAAAGTCACGCTGAGGAACAGTGCTGAGAAGAGAAGTTGGGGGCATCAGAACCACCCAGCTGGGGCCTTCCATGTGGGTATTTCTGGGCTCCAGAGCTGCCCAGGGTGCCGTCACCATTTGGTAAACATGCTAATGCCTGGGCCTCAGAGAGGGTCTGCCACCTGAGAACATGCCACAGCTCTTCATGGCACCCCCACTGCTCAGCTGTCCTGACTGGATAAACTGGCTGTCTGCTTGGCCCTGTGGAGCTTTCCTTGGCCCTTATCCTAGGAGAAAAGCAAGATGGAGATCAGTTCTGTGGTGGGGAGGAGGGAACACTGTGGTACCCAGAATGTTCTAGGCAACTTCACCTCCCAAAAAGCCCCTCATTACTCGTTGAAATGAATTACTCATTGAAACAGGTAAGGAAAGTGAGGCAAAGAGCGGTAATGGCTTATCACAGCCCCAGTCTCACCAGGCAGGACTGGAGTCATCTTCCAAGGACATTCAGTCTTGGGAGCTACCACCATGACCAACCTAGTCTCAAATGGCCAAACTGGTCCACTGGCAGCTTGCTACTCTAATAAGTATCGCAACTTCTTGACCCCACAGGCTGCTCCCACACCATACACACACACACATTCACACATTCACACACACACACACACACACACACACACACACAGCCTCTAAGACTCATAGATGTGCATGGCCAGCTCTCACCAACCACTGGGATGATTCCCAGCAGTCTGTGAGGCCAGAACAGCTAAGCCAGGTCTAGCATGATCCTCCAGGCTGCCAAGCCCTTCCTGGACCCATGTCCCAGTCAGAACTACAGCAGCCTCTCACCCCCACCTCAGCCCCACCTTTCAATCCCAGGCAGCTGAGTCTCACAGGAAGATGGCAGCTGATTACACAGTCCTAGCTGCAGGCTAGTGACATGGTTTCAGCGCAGTGGGCATCTCCTTGAGCCTTACCTTATTGCTACCTGGCCTACAGACAGCTGGGCTGCTCAGTGGGATGGGCATGGAGCAGCTTTGAGGAGCACGGTGGGGTTCAAACACGAGGAGGCACCATCAGCTATTAGTGCCTTAGCCCAGGCAAGCCCAAGCCTGGAACCTGGGATCCCATGCAGGAATGATATCATCCCAGACTCCATAGACAATTGCCCTGGCAGAACATAGGAAATCACTGCACAGGTGACTACCACTGTGGAGATGGACTGGGGATCATAGAAAGGGGTTCTGGCCCAGACTGAGGGTCAGGGCATTCTGGTGGCCTTGAAATGGGCGTCAGGAGTTACCCAAATGGAGAAGAGTGGGCACTCTAGGCAGTAAATGGCATAGGCATGTGGGGAGACAGGCCTGGTGCTCCAGAATAAGTGTTGCCAAGATGGAGCAGAGGGGGTAACAAGAATGAAGACAAAAACAAAGGACACTACACATAGTTGGTGACCTCTCAGGCTCAGAACGCCACACTTCCTGTCTGTAAGCCACTGGTCCCGCCTGTTCTCCTCTGCCTTCTTGCTTCTCACAGCCAGATCAGTAGAGTTCTGCTGGCCTAGCCACATGAGTTCTAGAGGGACTAGTCTCTAACTGTGCTGTGCTGAGGGCACTCGGGAGGGGCAGACGCACACTCTCAGCAACAAAGCCCAGGCCAGACAGGTGATTCCGACAGGCCAGCTCTGCCTCTTCTGTCTGCATCACCTTTTCAGATCCTGGACTTTGGGTGGCATGGGTGATCACAGACAGGTTACTCAGTATTACCATCCCAACATCCCAGGATGACCAAGATGCACATGGCAGCCACTACACTGCATTCACAGACAGACATGTCTTCTTCATAGACCCGGCTGAGCCTTCCCTGAGACAGGGGATGCAGACCCATCAGGGAAGGACAAACAACAGAGAAAAAGGGCTGCATTTAGTCCCTATCCTACACCCTGTACCCTGAGAGGCCCAGAGACTGCCTATCCAAGGAAGGTGGCAGGGCAGGATGGAGCAAGGCAGGACAAGCAGGGCTAGCCCTCCAAACATCACTCCAGAACCCAAGAACTTAGTGTCTGGAGTGGAAACAAAGAGAGGGGGTGGCTTAGAGGAGTATGTGGTTAAATACCAGAGTATTCAGTTATCACTAGTGAGTACCCTGGAAGGAAGACTGACTCCCCACCCCACTATAAAATATGAACCAGCACCCTCCACCTGAGGAGCGGATCTGGCTACCTGGCCCCAGGGCAGGATCCTTTCCTGGGACCACTGGGGCAGAATCCACGGCCAGGACGCCACACCCAAGTACAGATGCCTGAGACGTAAGAATTCTCAAGCCCTGTTTATGAGGTGGGCCAGTGCTGAGGGTTTCCTGGCCCTCAGGAGCCAGCCAACTCCAAGAGGCTAAAGCTGAGCTCCTCACAGGCTAGAGTTTAAGAAAACTGGAAGCAGCTAATGGCTAATAATAAAGAATAATATTTTTCCTTCAAGCAATTAAGTTGCAATCTAGAGCTCACTAATTCCTTCCTGTCCTCTCCCTCAGGGTCTCAGATCAAGCCCCAGGAGAAATGAATCACACATCCCTGTTTCCCACTTGAAACCCAAGCTTTAGCACATCTATGGGAGAACTATTGCCTCCTGCATAAAGGAAGGGCTCTCTCGAGGATTTCTAGAATGGTGTCATGTAGCAAGTTATCCTTCTACAAACACAGGACCTGCGGCCACCCCACTCCTGGATGCTGACGAATGCCCCTCCCACTCCTTCTCAGAAGCACCAGAGCAGACACCAATCTTACAGAGGGCTGCCCCAAACCTCCTTTTTCCACCAACACTTGGGTGCTCAAGCTGCTCTCCAGTCCCGTTCTTCTCTCTCCCTGGCACCCTTAGGTGCTCCTCACATCAGCTGCCTGTTTGTTTCCCACCTCAGGACCTTTGTCCATGCTGGTCCCACCCCTGGCATCTGACCTATGCTCCAAGGCCCACTCCCTCTAATAACCTGCACCCAAGTTCTTCCCTTCTCCTTTGGAACCAGCCTCTGGAAATAGCCACAGGCCGGGACCAGAGCACCCTGTCCCATCCATGGCTCTGCTGTGGATACCCCTCCACTTCACCTTACGGTGCTCAGCATCTCCAAGAGGTACATCTCCATTTGCAGGCTGAGTGTATAGGTGAACTGGTGACCTAGCGGTTACCTCCTCTCCAGACATGCAAGGGAGCCAGAGGAGGCAGGACGTGGGCCTTTGCATGTTACCCAAGCAGCAAAGAGTGAGAGCAGAACCCTGAGGATGATGTAATGAGATACCTGCTAAGCGAGGTGCAGGGGAGACAGCAATGCCAGCGAGAGGTCACCAACCTGAGACCTCGGGGTGATTTGAGAGCTCCTGAGCTCAGCATTCAATGGCCTCTCTAAGTCACCCCAAAATTCAACTGTAACAGAACCACAGTTCATGCTTCAAAACACAGTGCCTAGCAGGCCTTCCTCTGGGAAGCTACTGTCTGTTCCTGAGCCCCAAGCCTGGTTTGAAAATTCTGAGATAAGTTCAGGATCCACTCTACCCCCAACAGAGGACACACCAGGAGAGCTGCCTTGGATGGCACAACGTCGAGGAAGCAGCAACTTCCTGGTAGGCCTGGCTCTCCTCCACACCACACAGCTGTCCAGCAAAGGTATACTAAGCACCGACTCAGCTGGGCACTGCAGCCACCTCAGGTGCATTTTCCACCTCATTTCATCCCAACAACAGCCTCAGACACAGACAAGAGAACAGAGGACAGAGAGGTTACGGACTGGCCGACATTGCCGAACTGAGCTCTGTTTGGAGGCTCTAATCACCACGGCCTACACCTTCTGTCAAATGCAGGGCTATAGGGCAGGGCCAGGACTGAGCTGTTCTAGTGAGCAAACCTCTGATGTCTAGAAGGCTCCTGGCTGTAGGCTTTATAGGCATTCTGACATCTACCCTTTTCTGCCCCGGCGAAGCCACTGGGCTGCCCAGGCTAACATTCCGAGGACTCACTGCCCTGCCCACACCCAGACCAGACAGCAAACAAACAGGACACAGGGCAAACCCCATGTACCCTCCCAAGCACGCTCTCCCACACACTGGTACTGGGGAGGTGTCTGAGGGGCCCACCACCTCAGACTGTGGACAATGCCACAGCAGCATCCTCCAGTCCAGAAGATGACACACGTGTTTCAGGCAGGGAGTCTCCTGTCTGGAGAATCCTGGGTGCTGGGCCTGTGCAGGAGCAAATGAGAACTTCTCTGCAACCCAGGGTTTTCAGAGGCAAAGCCAGACACTGCTCCAGCCACAGGTGGGAGCCCTGCCCTCCCAGCACTACCGGGTCACCACACTGCCCACATCTGAACTCAGGACCTAACCTGGAAATGCTGTTCAGCAGCTGTCACCCAGACGGAGGTACTAGGGGCCTGCAGCCCAAACTGCTCCTTCCTAGTGGGCCACACAGAGAACATTCCAACCAGGGCACCCTGGCCTGCTATGCCTGCCCAGCACCCTCACCAAGTTTCCCACACTTTGGCCCATGCTGCTCTCTGCCAAGTCTGTCAGTGCTTCTACCCCATAAAAGCCTCACCCCTTCACAGATATGCCAGTTTATGGGTTCCAAGCCCCTCAGCCTGGATCCTCTCATCTGCGACTGACCACAGACACACAGATGCGCGCGCGCGCGCGCACACACACACACACACACAACAATCCCAGGTAACAGCAAGTATGCTGGCTTCATGCAAAGTGCCACACTGCCCTGGATCCTCTACTTGAGACTGTCAACAGGCATACCACAGACACACGAAGACACAAAGATACACAGACACACACACAGACACAGACACACACATACACATGCACACACCAGTCCCAGGTAACAGCAAGTATGCCAGCCTCATGCAAAGTGCCACACTGCACTGGATCCTCTATCTGAGACTGTCAACAGACATACCACAGACACACAGAGACAC
>LOJH01010127.1:36230-53074 GCA_001685095.1 Ellobius talpinus
AAGGAAGGAAGGAAGGAAGGAAGGAAGGAAGGAAGGAAGAATTATATAAATGGAACAGGAAGGCAGAGAATAGAGGAAAGTGTGGTTTAATAAAACCCCAATATATTATATACATCAGCAGATGGAATGTAAAAAGGAGCCACATGAGACCAATAGGGTGATTTTGCAAATTGAAATAACTCAAGTGGAAAATTAAAATGGGAGACAAAGTTCAGAATATTCTCAGAAAACAGATTAAAAAGACAAAGAAGTACTAGGGGAAAGATAGGAAAATTAAAAGAGCAATGTAAGAAGCAAAATATACAATTAGTGAGAGTTCCAGAATATGAAAGAGTAAAGGAATTTGGAAAATTAAAACAAACAAACAAACAAAACCTGAAAGACATGACTATCCGGAAATAAAGGGTCCACTGAGCACCCAGCCTAGTCAAAGAAAGCCCACACCAAAGCACATCATTGGGAAATTCCAAAACACCAAACACACAGAGTATTTAGAAACCTAAAAAACAGATGGGGTGGGCTGGAGGGCTGGAGGAGGGGCACAGAGAATCTGTACAGAGTCAGGAGTCCACACAGAGCTGGATGTCGCATCAGCCTGGGGCACTGGAATATACCGGATACCATCTTCCAAATTCACAGGATCAGCCCCTCAACCAAACCACCTTGGTTTCACAGCCACGCCATTACTTAATGTCACTGGGTCTCGGTTTTTTTCATCTGTCAAATAGGCATCATAACTGCCTGTACCTACCTCCTTCTGCAGGTCATGAGAATGAATTAATTCAGACAAAGTCATCAAAGGAGTGTGTTAGCTTTTACTAACACTGTCAGAATTGAGGCCTATTCAAACATGCCATAGCAAACTGTGGGGGCTAAACCAAGAAAATAGAAAACACGATGTAAATAGATGTGTGTGTGTGTGTCTTGTATCTTCTACTGGGGAACTGGGGAATCACCTTACATGGTGAACCCCCCACCCCAGTCCATACCAAGCAACATGTGCATGCACTCACATGCACACTTCTACAAGTAGAAAACCCAGAGACACTAGCAATGTGGCTTCCCTACACTGACCACACTGCAGAAGAGTTCATGAGCCCCTTTCCTGCTTTTTCTTTACCATGGACTACCATTTGGGAAACTTTCTATTTAATCTGGTCACTCGATGACTACACTTTCCCCTGTAGAATGTAAGCCCTGGAGCCAGGCCCATGGCCATCCTCGTTCCCGGGAACTAGAAGAACAAGCGTACCGCACAGCAGGTACTCAGTGAAAATTTGTTAAGTTAAAAAAATTAAAAATATTTGGCCAGGCATGATAACAGGCATGTCTATAATCATAGCATTCGGAAGCACAGGATTGCCATTTCAAAGCTGGCCTGAACTATACAGTGAAACCTTGTCTAAAACTAAAAAAAAAAAAAAGCAAGCAAACAACAAACAACCCTTGCTTTCCCATTTTCCACAGCACCGACATAATGCTGATTAGAACACTCCGATTAGGAGCTAGTGAGATGGTTCAGTGAGTAAAGGTGCCTGCCACCAAGCCTGATGACTTGAGATCGATCCCAGGAACCGGCATGATGGAAGAAGAAAACTAGCTCCCTACAAGGTGTTCTGATCTTCACACACATTCTGCGGCATGCCCCCCCACACTTATACACTCACACACACACACACATACTCACACACAGCAGTGTGCACCACTGGACAGCCTGCAGTGGGCTGGAGGTGCCAAGCCTGCTTCTTTAACCTTTTCAGGAAGTTCTGAGACCCACTCAGAATTCTAAAGTCTCTTTTCTGTTTCTATCACCCAGGCTATGTGACAGACAAGGAACCAAGATGCAAAGATCCTGCTCAAGGAAGACTGGGGGGAAAAAAAACCTTGGAGAAATCCTCGAGACCAGATCAGGATACAAGAGAGACAGGACATCTGACAGGGTGATGGAGTAATTAGGGGAAAATACAAGACCACGCAAACAAGAACTAAAACTTGAATATGAAAGGTCCTACCAGAAAGGAAAGGCTCCCAAGGTGCACGGCCTGATCACTTGACTGACGTGTCCCAGTGAGAAGAGGCTCAGAGGCACTGTCACTGCCCTGCCCACCCTTCCCGGTCCCCTTTTCAAAATTCCACCTGCAGACTCACCCTCTCCCAACCCCTGTACCTATGAGAGTTTGGGAGTTCCCTAGATACTCTGGGTCACTCTCAGCTCTCAGAACATCTTTAGTCCCAAGGACTTTCCATCCTAAGAATGGCCTCATTTATTAATTAAGATGTCCCGCACAGATTAGTAATCTCAACTCCAAACCACTTTCCGCTAAGATCTTCCCCCTTGAAGCCAGGCAGAGAACGAGCTGTTCCAGGTCAGACTGTCCACTGAACAGCAGGCAGAGTTGTCCTCTAGACTGGAGTACATCCATTGTACCACTAGGGTACTTCTTCTGTGAGTTCTGTGGGTCAGCAGACAGCTGCAACCCCTATGTCCCATAAGACACTTCCAGCCTCTTCTGCCCGGCAAGAAGCCCTCTGGAGCAAGGTGGTCTTGACTACGACCTCCAGAGAAAGTCCTCTGCTCACTCTGCTAGAGTCTTTCTCACTACTGCCACACATGGATCCACCCACCTGTCACTTCGTCCCTCTGGCATGCTGGCCATGCCATGTTCCCTGTGTGGTCCTCTTACAGCCAGTCCCTTAAGCTTCATGAGGAGGTAACCCTTCTGCCACTTAGCATGAGTAGGAAAACACACCCCTGCCACGTGCAGCCCTCCACAGAAATCCCTCTCTTTGAGCTCTTCCATCTCTATCCTTCCTCCCCCAGTGCATACTGGGCAATACTCTCAAACCAGAGTTGAGTCCCGCTTCAGAATAACGCAGCCAGCACCACCATCATGCCTGCTGTCCTAGGGGTCTAACAGACCCAAAGAGACAAACTCTCATCACACACAGCCCAACTCCACGCGGGCTCAACCAAATAAACTCAAGGCCCTAGACCAGGGAGAAGGCAAGAGCCGGCAGGTGGAAGACTGGGGCTTGAGAGAATTAAATCTTCAGAACTAAATCTTCCTCAGCTGCAGCGGGACTTGAGCAGTGAGGACCACACTGCAGCCAAGTCTGTTTTAAAGATACCTAACCCTCGCCCACTCGCCAGCCCTGTAACCCTGGACGAGCGGCTCTCCCTGTTTCGTCTGTTCCTTCACCTGCAGATTAGAGATAATGACAGGTACACCATGGACTGCTGGAGGAATCAGAGGAACGCTGTGTGGGATCCGCTGGGTCACTATGGGACGGTTCCCTGTTAAACAGTTTCACGACTCAAGCTGATATGTATGGAGGAAAATGCTAGAAAATAACTAAGTGAATCCAAGGCCGAGCCACCATGCCACACAAGCTTGCATATGCTGGTGCCCCCTGGAGGTAGCCCTCACTGCCGCCCTGGCTGAAGGCTGCCTCTCCAGGGAGGGGCTGTGTAGACCCAGCTTCTCTTCAAGGCTTCATCACGCTGGCTTACTTTTAAAGCTGTGTTTGGCATGACTTTACTAAAAATAAAATTTTTTATTTAAAAGATTAATAAAACAAGTTACTGCAAATAGCAATAACAACAAACAATGGGACCTGGTGAGTGACAAAACAGAAAGCAACGGAGACACTGGCAAAGGAAAGTCCAGGCAATTTAGCTATAAAAAGAATTTTTGATGTGTTTCAAAACATCACAAAGAACTCGCTGAAGCAGCAGACTCATAAAAATGTGGACAAAACATCAAGAACAGGCTTGTTCTTCATGACAGAAGAGGGACTATTTATTTATTTATTATTTTGGTGGTACTGGGGCTCGAACCCGGAGCTCCACACGTGTCAGGCAAGCACCCTGCCACCGAGCTACTAGAAAGCAAAATATTCAGCAAGAAAGATGGGAACTGTGAAAACAGACTCAATTTGTTTGTTTGTATGGCTCCGCCATACTCGAAATCAGACCCAAGTCAAATGAAATGATAACCAGATGTCCTTTCCACCTTCAGATGAGGAAAGGAATTCTGAAGCCCAGGTGAGGATGCAGGCGGTATGTTCTCTGAGAAGGCGCTGTCTGTAGCTGTGAAAATGGATTCGCCGGTAAAGGCTCCCCCCTTCTCCTAGGTCCGGTAGCTTCCCTGCAGAACACACCACTGTGTGCCCTCCGGCTCTGGCTCTCTACACTAGCAGGCAACTGTAACAACCATGCATATGTAATTCACATATATATATATGTTTGTTTTCACGCACAGAAGGTAGCTCTGAGAGGCCAGGCAAACTTAAGATATCACTAGTTTGGGGATGGGGTGTCAGACACAGGTGAAAAAACAAAGAAAGAGGGGCTCCCTGAGGAATCTTTTGGAGATTCTGAATTTGAAACCATTTTAATGCGTCACCTATTCAAAATAAGCTAATCAATAAAATTTAACACATTTTTGGATGTTTACCAAGAGTTTTAATAACAGAAAAATGATTATGTTAGAATGTTAACTTTACAAATAAGTGTTTAAGACTATATTCAGGATCGATAATATCTCAGTAATATAAAAATATACTAATTTAATAATTAGACATGAACAAAACTGAAAAGAAATATAGCAAACTGTAAGGAGTGGGAGGATAAGCCAAGAATTGTTTGACATCTTTCTACAGCTTCCAAACTTTCTGTATTACTTAAATGAGCGGAAAAATAAGGATTAATAAATTAAATTATCTTTAAAAGGCCAGTCACCTCCCAAATAAGGATTAGGAATAAGGCCAAGCAATTCGCTAGAAGTCGGAAACAAGGATAAAACCGGACCCCACCACTGTTAAGTGCCACACCGGTCATTCTCAGCTTGGGGACAGGGTACAGAGACCACCACACCCTTTGGGCTGCTTCCCTCCCACCAAGGCCTCTCTAGGAAGCCTGGCCCAGTCTCTCATCACTACAGTTCCATGAACTCTGGGAGCAGAGCACACAGAACTAAGGACTCACATCTATGTCCCCAACAGGAGCAAAGCTGGTATGTCCCCCTGCCCACCTTAGCGAGACATTCCCCAAGCAGAGGCCAAGGACACGGAGTCTCAAGTATGAGAGAGCATCAGGAAGTAGACAATAGAGAAAATTCCAAGAGGAAAGCCTAGTGCAGTCGGGCAGAACTGTCTAGCGCAGCCCGGCAGAACTGTCTAGCGCGGCCCTGCAGAACTGTCCACAAACATGAAAGCATTCCCAAATGGTACTGTCCATTGTGCAGCCTCCAGCCTGGTGCCTACTGAGCACTGGAATGTAATTAAAACAATTTAAAGACTGCATTGTTAACTCTAATCAATTCTTAAGGAGAATTAAATGTATATCACAGGGTACTCATGATATTCAACAAGAGTATCCTTTTTATTTGTTATTTTATTTTATTAATTTATTTATTTATTTTGGTTCTCAAAGACAGGGTTTCTCTGTGAAACAGTCCTGCTATCCTGGAACTCACTGTGGACCAGGCTGGCCTTGAACTCATAGAGATCTGCCTGCCTCTGCCTCCGGAGTGCTGGGATTAAAGGCGTGTGCCACCACCACCTGGCATGAGGATCCATTTTTAAAAAGGGACACTGGAGTGGCTGGTAACGCCCAGTAAATGACGGCTCTAGAACACTGAAAACGCCTGGTAGGACGAGGAGGGTCTGTGCCTGCCTGGCCAATAACAAACAATGGCAAACAGCTCTTCTATGTTCCCCGTGTACCGCACCCAAAGCAGCTTAAACAGCAAGAACTAGTAGGTGTTAGAAGGAGGGAGCGCTGGTCAAGGTAGCCCCCAATCCAGGACAGGCTGTCCTGGGTGTGCTCCACCTCCAGCATCCAGCAAAGGACCGTTCTGCAGACCCAAGTTCCCACTTGTCCTCAGAAGGCCCTCTCTGGGCTCAAGCCTCCCTCGCCTACTGATCCCTCCCACCCTGACCCCCACTGACCTTCCCCCACGCTCTGTCAGGGGAGCCAGCAAATATGTCCATTTCATGCTGAGCAAACCAAGGCTGAGGTCATCGTCTGACAGGAGTGAGAGGACGGGAGTCTGCTTAGGAAAGAAACTGAGAAGAGAGCACACACAGGAGGGCTAGGACCCTATGTGCCGAGGAATCAGCAATACTCACCATGCACCTGCCCACCAGGCTGTGAGCTCTGTTAGTCCACCAGTGTCCACAGTTAGACCTGATACCTGAACAGCAGGTATTCAAGGAGAGTAAAGCTTTAAAATCTGTTTAGGAAGCACCCCTTCACTGGAAAGGAAAAGATCACCCTGCCAGCATCCTGTAGGATTCCATCCTCTGAACCAGCTCCACCACTGAGTCAGGAGACGCGCTCATCCCAGACCCTCTCCCTCAGGAGCACCCTGGGAAAGAAAACCTGGAGCTCTGCAAGACTGCAGCTTCCTGGGAGAAACACCAAAGCGTGGTCAGAATAGGAGGGAGGCCAAGGTTCCCCCCAGTTAAAAGGGGGAAGTTTCTCGAAGATGAGGAATAAGACTGAAGAAGTGACACCCCAAGAGGCGGTCAAGTGGGGGAGAAAGACAGGTCAACCTGCAGCCACCACTCCACGGCTTTGGGGCACTTGTCCCCTCTGGCCCATTTTCCTATCTGTAAAACGAGGAGGGTGACACTCGCCTCTCAAGAGGCAAATGAAGAGAATGGAATGGCTACAGAGAAGACTTACTCCCCGCAGGGATTGACAAATGCCAGGCCATCGATACCACAGACAGGCCTGTGAGGAGCAGAGCCCTAGGAGTACCTTATACTCAAAAGAAAGAATCAAGAAAATTCAGTAGGATGCTGAAGCCAGACAGGGGCAGGGCGGTGGGGGCAGGGGAGTTATCTACACCTCTGGATCCCACCTCATAACCAAGCCTCCTCCCTTCCTAGGAGACACCAGTCACTACCAGCTGCCTGTGTGTCTTGGGCTGACCTGAGGCCAGTACCTGTTGTCAAGTTGAGCTGATGCCACCCACATTCACATCAACGAAGGGTCACTATCCCTGACCGTTCTCCACCCCAATGTAAAACCTAGATACCAGCCAACCAGACCTGTGTCCTCCACAGCTGGAATGCCAACCCTAACCAGACTCCTAAAAGAGGGCAGAGTAAAGGCAGACCACCGCAGTGTGGAGGAGACAGCAGCAATTGGTCAGCCTAGGAACTCGACCTAGATCTGCCCCTCAGAGGGACCCAGAGCCACACCTGCTCTGCAACGGAAGCACCTGCAACATATGAGTACCTACTCCGTAGGTCTACGGACTTCTCATCTCACTCCAAGTCAACTCTCTAGACAGAAATGGGCTCCACTTAACAGAGGAGGAAGATGGAGGCATAGAGTCCAACGAACCTGTATAATGTATAGTTCTGACTCTGAAGTCCCAGGGCTACCTTTCTCCAAGTAATATGACCCCTCTTAAACTTGTGTGGCTATAAAGTCCACAGTAGTGCAGAGAGGGATCAGAAAGCCACTACCGTCCCAGGAGCTCTACCTAATTCTTGCCTGCACTGGACCTAAGTATCAATGGTCATCCATTCTGGCAGCGTCTGAGAGCCGCCATCATCTATTCCAGGTCTCGGTTCCAATCCTAATCTGAAATTCTTCATCTTAGGGAAATCAGGGTCACATGTGTAGTAACCACCAATTCTCTGCTCATGTGCACATATGCTGTGTGTGCATGCATGTACACACACGTTTATGTGAGTGGGGATGCATATGCTCACACGTAGAGGCCAGAGAGCCATGTAAGGATCTTCCTTTATTGTTCTCCACCTTTTCTTTTGAGACTCCGCAAGACTAGCTGACCAATGAGTTCCTGGAACAGAATGGAGTCCTCTTCCTGGCTTGTAGCCTGGCCACTCCAGAGACTTGCAACCATAAAGTCTGCCACCCCTGAAAGTCTGCAATTCCCAACAAGTAAGGGAAAGGGGCAGCCCAGAAGAGTGGGAAGACTTGCCAAGGCCACCCAACAGATCAAGACAGCGCTCACTGTGAAGATCCTAAGACGACACTAGGAGAGAATAAGACTGTCTGCCTAAGAGGATCACTCAGCACCTCACTGGATCACCAACATGCAGAGAGCATTTGCTGGGGACTAGAGAGATGACTCCATGGTTAAGAGCACTGGCTGCTCTTCCAGAGGACCCAAGTTCAGTTCCCAGCACCCACATAATAGCTCACAAACCTCCTCTAACTCCAGTTCCAAGGAATCTGGCGCCCTCTTCTGGCCTCCCCAAGCACTATACTAACATGCACATACACATTAATCAATAATAAAATCAATCTTTCTCACAGAGGACCTTTGTATGCCCATCCTTAGAGAAAGAAAACAGGAGCATTGAGCACTCTTGTTCACAGTTCAAGGCTCCCTGAGAGTAGCAACTGAGTCATCAGTTTCCAATTTCTTGGTCACCCATCCTGAGTTGGGTCTGTGTTTAGCATCTGGGACACAGGGACAATGAGACTCCATCCCTGTCCTCAAATTCACCTAAGTAATAACTGCCACAGAGTGTGAACAGGTCTAGGCAGAACGAGGACTGGGAGAAAGAAGCTTCTGTGATGAGGTGGCTCCTAAGCTGGCAGGAAAGATTAAGTAGGGTCAGCATGGTAGAAAGGAAGGAGGCAAAGCCGCTCCCAGAGGTCCCCATGCCATTTACAGCAGGAGCGACGGTGACAGCAGCTGTAATTATTAATGAGCATCCATTAGGAGCCTGTCTGTTTTATATACTTATACTTGTGATGACCCATCATCCCTCATCACAGCCTGCTGAAACTGTAGCTGTCATTATCCCCAATTTATGGACAGGCGTGTTGAGATCACCAAGCCACGATCTGAACCTGGTAGCCTGTTCCAGATCATGTTCCTCAACCAATACCTCAGACACTTCACGAACACTTCAGGTCAGACCTAGCGCTGGGCACAAGCATACAACAGCAAGCATCTGAACACTCTCTGTCTCCTCCCTTGTCCCCCAAGACGATTTAAGGGTGCACAACGGTGAATAAAAGAACTTTGTGGTTTAGAAGGAAAGAAGGGCAGAGAAAAACTCCACTTAGGGGTACGCAACGAGAAAGTCTGCAGTGCCACGGAACTAGTCAGAGTTGATGGTGGAGCCAGCCAGCAAGGGCCCTGTCTTCCCACTGACTGGCAGGTCAAGATTGTTAAAGAGTCCGTGAGGACAGTCTGCAGGACAAATCTGTGTCTGCCCACATAGATGCCTTGTTGCTCTGCTCGGAAAACACTAAGCGACGTTAAAAGAGCATGTAAGATTAGGCAGCAGCTCCATTGGCGGGCACTAGCTGTCTAACTACGTGTACACTCGTGTCTAAGAATCCCGAATACCCTTGCTGCCTAGGCCCGGCAATATTAGAAAGGCCTGAAACAAGAAGTTCCAAGGATTCACAGTCCAGGATGTGGGCTCTCTCCATCCATCCCTGGACCCCCACCCCTCCCAGTGCTGCAGGCTGCCTGAAAGCATCCCCTCTGCAGGCCCCACGAGAAGCTACACTGTGGACATAGTCTAGCAAAGCGCTACGTAAGTACAAATGACTGTTTGATCAATCATTTGGCCTCAGCGTGGGATTTGGTTGGAATTAAAGCCATCTGGCTGGGGGGGTCCAGAGAGAAGGGAGACAAGCAGGCGGGAAAATGACCCGCCCCCTCCCCCCAAAAGCATTGTTAAAATTATAACGGGGGAAACCAGTAAAGTCCCTGCTGTTGTTTCAGCCTAAGCCACTTAATCCTTCAGCACATAAAGCGACTTCTTTTATGACCTTTTCCCTTTAAAAAGTAAATCAGAAGACGCTGCCTTGAACTCAGATATCTCTCAAACACGCTGCTCACCCCTCCCAGAGAAATATCCTGTTTCATAACCCTTCCTCGAGACACTTGAAACTGCGGATCACTAAATGCCTCGCTTTAGGCATCTGACATTCCAGAGAATTAATATTTAAACTTATTATAGGAAAAAAAGAATTGAGTTTGGTTGAAGCATGAAATATTTAATAGTGTGTCCAAATTAGAATCCCTATTTTGTTTCGCACTGGAAATGCCAATGATATTACCTGGGCTTTGCAACTCAAATGGGATAAAATGCCCAGCAGTATTAAGATAAAAAGACACAATTTCAGCCTTTTCCTCTAGAGGAGGGAGGTGAGCCAGGCTCACCGGGACGGGAGTGGAAGCCATCCAGGTTCATTTTATAATACACTTAAAATCATATTATCATTATCTGCCCTGAGGAGAGCATGGACAACACCACCTAATCACAAAAGCTACGGCAAAATCTCAACTCCGCGGAGGCCCAGCCCAGCGCTGGTGTCCTTCATCTGGGGATGGGCTGACGCTCGCCTACTTTGCTGTGCTCACTTGGACAAAAGTATTAAGTGGTTTGGGATAAAAATTAAGCTTCAGTTGACACAGTGGATCCTGGCAGCCTCTGCCGGCACGTGTAATTTATTTACAGGGTTGGAAAGTCGGCAAAATACATCATCAGCTCTTATACAAACTTCTACTAGGTATTAAATACCCAGCACTCAGAGAAGTAATTCAGACGGTCCAACAGCGTTCCAAAGCAATCCCCAGCCCTCCCGAGAGCTTAAAACAGCAAATGGGATCTGTCTTTCTCAAGTCGGGCTCAGGGTCCTTCTTGGTTTCTTTCTAGAGCTCTATTTTCCAGCAATTTAAAAACAAAAGCAACTGCGTCTAAAAACGTAAGGTGGTGGGCGGCTAAAAAGACACAAATAGGAAAAGCATGAGCCACACCCCTGATGCCGCTTCGCACGCTCCTTTTCAGAACCAGTGTCAACAGGGAACCCGGAAGGCTCTTGCAGTTCCGACCCTGAGTAAGTGGGACGACCATCTCATGAACATATGGTACAAGGACAGACTCGGCCTGGAAGGAGACCTCTGGGCTTCATCACTTGACACAAAGGATCCATTTCTAAAGCAAATTCTCACGGTCAGTTAGGTCCCTGGTGTGCCCACACTGGCAAGCCCACCTTTATCTTACCAGGTGCTAAAAACAAAAGGACTGCTCCCCAGATCCCTGAGCCACTGGCCTCTGCAAAGAATTCCTCTACACCACGAGAGATGGCCTCCGCCAGGGGCTATAACCTGCAATAACCCCTGGGTGGGGTGAGAGGGCGGGGTCCTGCCCTTGCTTCAGAGAAGTGAGTCTCCATAGCCAGCCTGAGAATCTTCACAAGACCCCAGCTTCCTGAGTACACAATCACACTGGGAACCCATCTCCTCCCAATGTTGCAAGGTGGGGGGGATGGCGGAGAGCAATGCATAACCAAGCACAGGTCCCCTAAAACCTCACTTTGGCCTGCTAGCTGAGAACTCAGTAAGAGGGACCCCCAAGTTCTATAAAAGCTGTCCCACAAGAGTATGTGCTTTAGGGGGAAATACTGGCCTTGCTTTCAGACAATATGGTTCAAATGCAAGGCTCACTACTTCCTGCCTGCCCAACATCGAACAAAGCACTTTCCTAGCTCGTTCCTCCATCTGCAGAATTTAAAGAATGCCTCTTTGCTTTTCACATAGGGATGCCAGACATGATTAAATGTACTCACAGCTGTACCATGTCTGGCCTGGCACACAGTAGGTGCTCAATAAAGGCAAGTGTGCCCCCCCTTTTCCTTCTACATTCACCTTCTGCGGTCAGGACTCAGAAGGCCCAGTAAAAAGCCTTAGTCTGGCCTACAGATAATAGAGACTATTTCAAAGCCCAGGATCCTCCCAACTCTCTCGTTGAGGTAATGTGAAGTCCTGGGGATTCAGAGCACAAAAGGGATACGGATCATCCAATGGAACTGTTCCCGTTTTACAGAGGGGAAACCAAGGCAGAAAGCAAAAGGCCTAGTCCCTGTGCATCAAAGTTGTACTATGGCGCAAGTATGGGTTCTAGGCAGTTCAACCCTAATCACCAAATAAATTCAGGCCCTACAGGAAATGCATCCTTCAGTTCACAGGCTGAAGGCTCCTCTCCATGCATCTGACTCAAAACACTGCCTTTAAAAACACAGCTCCTAATGCTAACACAATCCTCCCGCTCTGCCAGAACCTTCTGAAGGAACAACGCTTTAGAGTTTAAGGGGGAAGACAGAAAAGGAGAAAACAGATGCGTCCAGTGACTGGAAACTATAAGACCCTGGGTTAGGGCTGCGTTCTCTCCACCCCCACCCCAGCGTAGCAGTCTGTTTTCTTTCGGTTTCTTATAAATAAGGCTTTGGGAGAACCAAGCAGCCACAAAACAGCCCTCTCCTCTTCTGCCTTCCTTACTCAGTAACTCAGCTGTCAGGGCCCGGACTTTGCTTCCAACGCTGAAGACTTTTTTTTTCATTGTAAACTATTAATTTGGGCAGCGGCAGTTGACAAACAAGCGATCCATTTTCAACGGCCAGAATCAGGAGCACCGGGAATATACGGTACAGATACTTCACAAGTCTGGGGAGTTGTTTTTGTTTTTTTCTTGGCCTAGAATCACAGCCTGTGTTTGTATTATTCAGTCAAACTTTTCAAAGCCCACCACAGTTTGTTTGATTTCTTTTCTCCCTTGAATCGAACATTTTGTGCTTTTTACACACAAGAATAAACTTACCTAAAGACACAGCATGACTCTTCAGGCCCAAACTAATTGCCACTAAAATCTAGTCTGGAGGAAAAAATATTAGCAAACCACGGGTGGATCATTTAACTTTGATTTGCGTATGTGTGTATGCGCACACATCATACCCCTGTATCAACATCAAAATTCCCAAGAAAATTCTGTTCTTTAAGTAAAAGCCACCCACAGTTAGCAGTGGTCAACTTCTAAATAAAGTTTGTTTGTTGTTTTTTCTTTCTAATCCTATCCAAAAAAGGACTGAAACCCCTATTCCAAACTTAAGTTTCTCCTCTCCTCTAGGATGCTGGCCAAACTCCATGAAATAAAACAAAAGAAAATGATAATTATGCAACCTCCAGAGCAAATAACATAAGAATATGGCTTTTAAATGGTTTGTGCACTTAGGCCCATAATGGGATTTTAATGTGCTTTAAAAATAAGTGTGTTGGTCCACTTCGCTTCTCACGCAAATGAAATGCGGGAGATGAGTAACTGAGTCTGGATGGTTTCCTTTTCAAACGTGTGGAGAAAAACCACAGCATAGGAAAAGTCACAATGACAGAGCAACACATCCTATCAGATTACATAGCCAAGAGTCCTGAGACCTTGGGCCAGCTAAGTGCACTGCAGGTAAACTGTGCAGAAACAAGACCCCAACTGAGGCACCATCTTAGGTGATGGCATCCTTTTCATTTTGCCAGCCAAGTCTTAACAGCTTCTAGAGAGGCTGGAAGGCAAAAAAAGGGAGAGAAGTTCTAGCTGCACAGAATTTGAAGGGAATCTTCGGGAATTACATTTCCACTACATGTCTATAAAAGATTTGTGGGACACATAACTCTTGCGACTGTAGACACAACATGTTCCTATCTAGCCTGTATACCCACACACACACTTGTTTCTCTTTGTCTCAGTAAGCCTGACATTTGGCCAGCAGGTTTTCTTCCCCCTTATTTGAAACCTCAAGCACTGAAAAAATTTGGATCTGATTATTTCCGGATCCCAGGACCAGCACTTTAAAATGGATGAAATGCAAAGCAAATTGTCCACCAGAGCCAGAGGGGGAAAATGCTTTAAAAATAACTTACACCTTCCTATTGCAGATGTGCTGGCCTTTCCTGACCTCCTTGGAACATGCTGGAAAAAAAAACTCAGCCAGATAGCACACTGAAACCATCACGCCCCGCTGCACACCAGCAGTCTGATGTCCAAAATTGGCCTATAATTGCTTTGTTGTTGTTGTTTTGTTTGTTTGGGGTTTTTTGTTTTGCTTTTTAAACTACCGGACTGACTGCTTTTAGAAATGTACAAGCATGATATGGGGACTGTTTGTATTAATGGCAGAGTTCACATTTGTGGTGATCGTCAATCTCCCCTTTTGCTTGCTGTGTACGAGACACCGTAAAAAGGGCCTAGGCACTGAGTTGCTATTAATTAAACAGTACCATCATTACCCGGTTTGGGCAGATGGAATCATCTGGTAAACTACAAAGTCTTCTAGACATAGCGTAGTGACGATTACCAAGTCCCAGACATTTAAGACAGGAGACATACAAAAAAACAAATGCAGTTAAATTCTCTGGGGATGTTTGGAAGGCCCTACTTACAAATGCCAGCTCTAAACTCAAGTGTGCACATGGAGACGGGGCAAGTTTCAGAACTATAAAGTCCTGGAGTTGGAGGCCTCAGGAGCTGCCATTCACTGTCCGTAGCTCTGAGCAGATCCCAGAACCTCCATGCACTAATCTAAAAAAAAAAAGGAGTCAGTCTCCCGAGAGTCAATGTGTGCCCCATCCAATAAAAGCACTCCGGAGATCTGTTCCATCAGAAGAGCCCACGAGGCAGGCAAAGCCAGACGAAGGAGAGTGCATGGCTACATTCTGAACACTGTGAAGGCCTGTGCGGAGTAGGCACCACCGGCCATGGCCAGAAAGCTGGCCTCTGGGGAAAGCCCGGCTGTTTTTCCTTCTTTCCAGGTCTTACAAAAAAGTGTCAGGTGCTTAATAATAATTCTAAAAATGCAGGATTTGGTAATTTGGCCTTCTCAGCTGCTTGGAATCTGGATAAGTGGGACTTGGTCATAAACAGACAATGATTGTTATCAGAAACGACGACGACGTTAGTCCATGATGTCACCCCGTGCCTAGTCCCTCCCGGTCCAGACCTGGAAATATTCATTAGCTCAATCCCTTCACGTGCTTAAGGTCTGTCCAAGAACAGGCACACCATTTGAACCCTGACCCCACGCCAAGCATTGTAGTCTTCTCTCGCTTCACTGGGTAGCAGGGGCCAAGGAAGACCCAAGGCACAGCACCTCTTGGCCTCTCCTGGCCAGTGCACCAGAATTAGTGCCCTTCACATTTAACACTAAAAAGTCAAAGCTTTTTCACTCCTCAGTCTGCCAGTATCACTGTCCCTAGCATGGTACCCTGCAAGTATTAATAAAAGTGACCTAACTTTTCAGTTTCTAGAGCATCTTTACCACCCTGTTTTACGGACCCTGCGATGGACATTATCACTCCCATGCAAATAAAAATCCAGAGGCCGAGAGCATCCAACACATTACTGTCTCCGTCCTAAAACGCTCTTGTGCTAAGTCAGTCTTAAGGAGGAACGTGGAGGCTCAGAGCGGTGAGCTAACTTCCCCATCGTCCCACCCATAGCGGCTGGTGTCTTAGCATTTCCAACACAGCCAATAAATATGCTTCCATTGGTATCTCTGCTAGTCTGTTTCTAATAAGCCTGAGTGGATGGGGCTGGACACCACACATTCAAAGGGTTGTAGTCGGGGCGGGGGATGTTTTGACAGGAGGCGGCCTCGGTAGAAGGTGTCGGTTCCTCAATGATGCTCCTAGGAGGGCATCCTAAGGAGACTTGGGAGGAAGCTGCTCTTCTTTCAGACTGCCTGGCCTGACTCTAAAGAACCTGCAGAGATTTTCCTCTCTCTAACCGGAGTTATGCCAGAGTGCCAGTTCCCAGAGCTGCAGATGCTACCCTACCTGTGGGCCTCAGTGTTCTCACCTTTCAAATGGGTGTCATCTACTCTACCCCGACAGCCCCACAGCTGTGAAGGAAAACAATTTAGAAGCCACTGAGATATTGTAACCAAAAAGACCAGGTTAAGGTACCAAGAAAGGGTCTGTTTCTCCCATTGTTTTTACCTTCCCTGTCCTTTCCAAATGTAGCCCTGACTTTAACTAAGACCTTTTATATAGGGGCAAGGCGTTGTGGGTAAAACACGACTGAGGTTGGGAAGGATGGAGGCAATATGCAAAGCATCACGTGAAATGCTTCCAGTCAACAATGAAACACAGGTTGTGTGAGCTACAGCAATCAGCAGGGCTGTGCAGGACTTGATTTGCAGATGACAGGCACCAGTGCAAGAAAGGACCTTTAATGGAACCCAGCAAGCCAGAAAGTTCTCTGCAGCAAGCCAGAAAGTTCTCTCCAGCAAGCATTACTGACACACACACCCATTTTTTCTGTTAAGAGTCCTCAAATATGCATCCTAGCAAAAATATTCTATAAGCATTTTCCCATATCCATTCTCCTTTTAAAAATGATTTCTCTTTGGAGAAGAGACTGAAGACAAGAAGGGCCTCTCTCCTACAAAGTCAAAAAGAACCCTCTACACATTTCTTCCTTCCAGCCAGGCTGGGACCAGGAAGCAAGCTGGCCTAAAGTGCTGAGCTGATGCTAAGAGGGTCCTAAAACTAAAAAAAAAAAAAACACTGGCTTTGACTTCCTTGCAAACTACCTGGGAAGAGAATCAGGAGGTCCTGGGCTTGACATAATCAAACCCAAGCTGCTGGTTCGGCTAATGGGGAATCAAAGAGCAGAATGGCACATCCCTTAACAGTCTCTCTAATGTCTGGTTAATTATCTGTTAACATGAAACCTATACATAACAGGCCAGTAATAATTAACTATGATTGGGTGAATATGTCCAGGCAAATACCAGCACCTGTCCCTGAATTTGCCCACAGCGGGTTCTGTGCTTGCCTTGCTTGGCTTCATCAAGCACAGAAAAGCCATTTCTGAGTCAACACTTGGCCCAGACTGGATTACAGACTCAGAAAAACGTCTGTCAGGAGTCACGAAATCATAATAAATTTCTAACTTGACGGATGGGAAAACTGAGGTTCCTACAGGAGAGATCCTACTGAAGTCCTCTGTTTTCTTTCTTTTCCTTCCTTCCTTCCTTCCTTCCTTCCTTCCTTCCTTCCTTC
>LOJH01010129.1:2727-20535 GCA_001685095.1 Ellobius talpinus
ACACACACACACACACACACACACACACACACACACACACACACACCCCAAAGGAGAAAGAAGAAAAAGAGAAAAGAAAGATAGATATAAAAACACGAGAGAGAGAGAGAGAGAGAAAGTCAGGCTTTTCCAGAAATTACAAAGGACTCCAGAAACCAGTACTTGGAATCTACTTTGTTATTCTGAGTTTCTACCCTTCCATTTATCAGACTATTTCAGGAATTCGTTGAGTGTCCTTGCTACTGATTCATTCATTTGATATAAGAACTAGTTCCTTGTGTTGGCTGAACAGCCAAAGGTTTAAACATGTTTTCTTTCTTACTGTATGTGATTGGTTGCTTTTTTCAGTGTATAAATTTTCAAAAGACCTAAGGCTCTGACAAATTTTGGCTTTTCTTTTACTTGTCTGTTTGGGGATACAGTCCCTCACTGTCCCTCTAAGCTGTCTGAAATGTCCCCAAGAGTTTTAGGGATCTTAACTTTGGCAAAATCAAGTTTTCTGCCTTCAAAGCTGTATTTAAGGACTAACTAGTTTGTAAAGAGTTGGAAGTTTTATTAAAGATGTACTGGAATAGAATTAAGGACAAGGATTAAGAGAGTCTTATGAAAAGTAAGACATAGAATGAGTACAGACCTCAAGTGATATGAGAAGCTCATTGTTATAATAATAGTCATATATAATATTTATTGGAGTTTGCACTTTGGTCTTATCCATAAGTAGTTCCTGGAGAACTCCTGATGGGACTATTGCAAGAAAGGCGAAACACCTAGCCCATAGGTCTACAGAAGGTAGGATGCTTTTAATTTAAACAGTTTTGTTTAAGATTATCAGGCAATGTCTGGATGAAGGAATGAGGCCATGCCTAAAGTCTTATATATTCATACTGTAAGATTGAGTCCTTTCAATTTTAGCATAACATATCTGCATATAAAAATAATTATAATTCTAGTAGAACAGCCTTTACTACAAATGTTAATTGTTCAGGTCTCAGGTGGCTAGACTCTAGGATGCCAAGCTCCCACCCCTTCTCATGTTCCAATTTCCCTTTCTATCCTGCCACAAAATGACTGTTCTATTAAAAAAATCTTTTTCTTTTAATTATGATGATTTATAATCCAGATATTCAAAGGTGGTTTAAGATGTACAAATGAATAACCATAATACATTACAAAGGAATTTTACCGCTGAGTAATACTCCACTGTGTAAATATACCACATTTTCTGTATCCATTCTTCAGTTAAGGGGTATCTAGGTTGTTTCCATATTCTGGCTCTCTACTTGTGGCTGATAGTTATGTAACTTGGTCTGTTTGTGGGCTCCCTAGCAGTGGAACCAGGATCTGTCCCTGATACATGAACTGGCTTTTTGGAACCCGTTCCCTATGGAGGCATGTGTTACTCAGCCTTGGTACATGGGGGAGGAGCTTGGCCCTACCTCAACGAGGAAACTCTGGTTGGTATGTAAAATAAAGAAAAAAAATTTAAAAAAAGGAATTTTAGCATTCAACCTGCATGAGATTTTTTATCATATTCCTTTTTCCACTTTTTATTGATTCTTTGTGGATTTCACATTCTTTATTGTGGATAACTCATTTTCTCATCCCCTCCCTTTATGGCTTCTGCCCTTGCAACCTCCCCCAAAACAAAATTTAAAAGTAAAACCGAAACAAACAAAATTACAAAACAAATGTCTGAATGGAAGCTGTAGTGTGGCCCAGTGAGTCCTACAGTACACCCTTTAGACTATACAACTTTAGTTGTAAGTGTTCACTGGTTTGAGACTGCTGGCTTCTGCTGTACTATTATTGATAGTGCGCCCTCCCTGGGACTCCTCTTGGATATCCTGTTGTTGCTTTGTGTCATGGAGATCCTGAGGTCTAGTCCTGTCATGTGCTCCACCAGTTCATAGATGGGGTGGGTGTTGGGGTGGGATACCTCATAGTCTTGATTCTGGGCCTGCGTGGTAGTTTAGGTGGTCAACCTGCCAGCTTTCCCTCATCTTCACCACCAGGGCTAGCTCTCTCTGCCCCTGCTAGCTCACCCAATGTAGCCTACGGCAAGGAGCAGGGCCAGCTCTCCTGTCAGGCCCTCTCTGATCAGCTCACCCAAACTCACACCACCAGGGCCAGTGTGCCTAGGGTAAGGTGCAGGACCCACTCTCCAGGTCGCTACACTTGGTAAGGGCCAGATCTAGCTCTTCTGTTCTCATGCCCCCAAGGTAGGCTCTCCTGCCTGTCGCAGGTGGCAAGGGGTGGGGGAGGGCATATTTCCACTGCCCTTGTCGTTCTGTGGCATTCCCCAGATGGGGCGGGAACAGCTCTTCTGCTCTCACACCCACCAGCCCAGCTCCCCTGCACCCCCACCAACAGGGTTACCTCTAGTGAGCTGCCTAGGCAAGCTGCCATACCTGCAGCTGGTGGGGGCCAGGGCCAGCTCTGTCGCCTGCCACAGCAGCAAGGAGAGAGGGGAAGGAGGAGTTTATTTTTTCCCTTTCCCATGTCACCACATGGCAGACACAAGAGGGAAGGGTCAGTCTTTCTGCTCTCATACACCCCCATCCCTTTTCAGGGTGGTGCAGTTGAGCAAGGCCAGGGCTATTCCTCCCTAGTGCTGCAGCCTGTGTTGGGTAGGGCCAATTCTGTGCAGCCTGATCCTCACTGATCCAGTGACAACAGGAGCCAGGGGCAGCTACACAGGCTGATGGTACTGCAGGGCCTCAGATTCAGACATGACCTCCGATAGCAACACAGGCCTCAATGACACCTTAGCCCTGGGTGGCAGTGCAAGCTACTCAGTTCTGCATGGCCCAGCAGATGCTAACCCGGTTCTAGGTGGCAGTCCGGACCCATTATATCTGTATATTCCTTAGTGGTACTACGGGTCATGAATATCAATAGAGACTGCAGCTGTAATTGAACCACGGACTCAGACATAGTCCTTGGCAGCAGCCCTGGCTCAGATGTCACCATGGTCCTGTTTGGCAGTGCAGGTCACATAGATCAGCATGGACACGATGGCAGCATAGCCCTGAAACACACACATGACCCCAGGTGTGGACCCCAATCCCGAGCATCTGCACTACCTTTGATGGCAAAAGGAACCTCAGACATCAGCGCAGGTCCTATATGCTGCAGGGCCACAGACTCAGACATGGTCCCCTCCACAGCTCTGGCCCACCTTGACCCCAGGTGTCGGTGCTTGTTAGAGAAACACGTCTTTTTCCATGCATCGTCTGAGTTTACTTTCTTGATAGCAATTTTTGGTTATTTTCTACTCACTTTTCTAGCTCTGGTCTCTCCATCAACTATTCCAGGTCAGCTTCATTTTATCTCTCACTTTACCCAACCTTCTGCTTTTCTGCCAGTGGTAATCATTTCGTAGTTTCCTATTTTCACCTTCTTCCTCCTTCCCAAAGAGCCATAAGTTGTTTGCCGATTTTGTCTTTTTTCCTCTTTCCTGTGTCTCTCACTGACTGTTTCCTTTTCTATTTCTTTTCAGACAGGTTTTATTCATTTTTCATGACATGGTTTAATTCATTTATCATCATAAGCTTCCTTGTGCTTTTGGTCAATACTATGAAATGTATTGTTGAATAAGTTACTGTTTTGTATAGATTTTTGACTTTTGAATGTTATGGGTTTTTTTTCTCAATTTGTCAACAATATCCTCAATGGCAATAGCTACAGCCTCCATTTTTCTGTACCCCACATCACGCTTAGCAGTCGCCTGAGGACACAGTGAAAACTCAAAAATGATAGTTGTTTAAGAGCCAGTAAGTGAATTGCCTTTTCTCCATTTTGAATTGGGTAATTCATCTTGAAACAACAGATTAATATATAATTTCAAATTCCTGTGTTCTAGGACACTTGCTGAATAATTACCTTTAAGTATTGCTATATTTAATCCATTAGTTTATGATATAAGCAAGCCAAACACAGGCACACTTGGCATTTTAGATTATCAGTCATCTCAGCCTCAAGGACCTAATCATTTGTTTTTGTTCAAGTTCAATTTTACTATCAATATATGTTCACATTTTCTAGTCCTTTGATAATAATGCTGCATCAGAAATAATGTGCTATAAAATATAAGAATCAGCTTTGCTAATTGTGAAGTATTTGATTTATGCTTACTATTTATATGACTGCATTTGTATTTGCTTCTCCACATTTGGAGAACATTGATAAGTTATTCTTATAAGTCAAAGTTAACTATACCTTGCTAGAGAAAATATACAGAAGTTAAAATGATATAATTTTCTTAACCTATTGATTTATTTGATTACTGTTTTTACCAAATTCTTTCCTATAATCTTTATTGTATCTCATAAAAATTTGATTTGGGTGAACTTTTAGGGGTTGTGTTCATTTGGTCTTTGAATTAAAGATTCATAGGAGACTAAATGGGGGTTTTATTAATTATTTCAGTTGCTTTTATCCCCCATGGTAGATGGGGAGATGCCAATAGGCTATTTCAGTCAAATAACTCCTTTTTCTACATGAGATCAAAAGTTGCCAGAAATATAGGACAATTTTAGAATAGAAGACCCAGGTTTGTCTTATTTGTATTGAATGACTTACCAACAATATTGCTGATAGCAATACATGTGGTACTTTCCTGCACAAGTAGTCAATCAATATTATAACTCTCCAAATATCAACTTGGTGTTTATAAGTCAATGGCACTATTAGGCTAACTTTAAGTTTAAGTGATCAGTTCTACAATGCTTTCCTGATTTGAGAATAGTAAAACACTAGATATGTAGGATACTTACTATTCTAATGTGAGTTGGTTAAAGTTTCAGGAGTTTCTACAATCATGATTAGTTTCAATAATTTGTTACCATCATTACTTTATTAGAAATTTATTAGAAAAGACACAAATGAACAGCTAGGAGAAAAGGTGAAATCAGGAAGAATTTTGCATACAGCATCTTCCTGTATGATCAACTCTTTGAGAGTTGAGGTGGGGTATTCTTCCTACACTGGTATTCTTCTTACCTAGGTGAGCTCATTCCTGAAGTTGATCAAATTTTAGCATCCTATGCTACATTACATAGGTGTGACTGACTAAGTAATTACCCATAAATTAACTCAGTTGCCCATCTTTCTTCCTCATCTAAGATGTGTGCGGGTAAACAAGGAGACCAACAATCTCAAGCTTCTAATCACAGCTTAATTTTTTCTGGCAAGCAGTCTGCATCCTAAAGCAGTCTAGTGACTTACTCCAGTTAGTTCATTAACATAAATTCATGTGGGATTTAAAGGAAAGTTTTTAAAATGACAAATGACTTTCTCATTTAAAAATACTGTGTCAAGAATTACATGAAGGTCCCATATGACTTCTTTTTATATCATTAAATCATAGCCACTTATTTTTACCATTAATTTGACTAAAATGTGAATGTCAGTTTGCTTCCTGGAAAAGGAGATTCACTGAGATTATCACTTAACAGCATAATGATTTGGACACAATAGCTGATTGGAATGACATTTCCGTGTAGGAAACTTGGTGAAATTGAGGTTATTTATTTATTTATTTACTTTTCACAGGTTTACCACTGAGCACCAGGCTGTCCTGGAACTCACAATATAGTTCAGGCTGTCCTCAAATTTGTTGCAATCCGTCTACCTCTGCATCAGTAGTATTGGTATTATTGACACAAACCACTACAAGCAGCAATAAAAACTTTCTGAAGTTTAATTTATTCACCAGAAAAATGAGAAATAGACAATCATTATTCCATCTGTGTGTTTAGATTAACATGGGCTGAGTAGCAAAAAGAAAACAAAACAAACACACACAAAAAAACACAAAATAACAACAAAAACAACAGTGAATTATAGAGAACTCAGTGAATAAAAAGAAAGAGAAAAAATATTCTTGAGTTCAATTAGTACAAATACTATGACAGAAAATGCCATGAAAATTACTCAGATACTACAAACAGGGCTCTGCCTCTTTCTCTGTTACTGTGCAAGAATATCCTACATCTGTTACATACAACACTTTGAGTTAGCGTAGATGAAGCTGTGTTGTACTATCTACAATGCCACAGCTAAGACGGTAGTCAGAGCTGTGTTCTCATCTAATGCCTGTCTGCTGAAATATGCTGCTAAGTTTTGGAAACGCAATGAATGTGGCCCGTGAAGATACCTTTGCCAGAAATTTGATCTTTACTGAGGTGGGGTTAAAAAATGGTGAGACCTTTACAAGTGGTCCCTGGAAACATTGCCCAAAGAACTACATACCTTTGTAAGATACTAATTGTTCCCATGAGAATGAGCTGTTATGAAGGAGCAAGTCTGGTTCCTCCCAATTCTGTCTGAAGATTTACCTCTCCATGTGGCCTATTCTCATACATGATCCACCATGGTATAACCTTCCATACCTTGACAAAGCTAGTAGTGCTGTCCCCAGAGCACATGCTAGGCTGGTAGCACTTTAAGCTACCATATTGTGATGCAAACAAACCCATTCTATTTGCAAAACACCCCTCTTCTTCTACTTCCTTAGAACAGAAAGCTAACTAATCCAGACACACTTGTAGGTTCACTCAGAGAGCTATCAGAGTTGAGTTCAGTTCAGGAGAGAGAGAGAGAGAGACAGAGAGAGAGAGAGAGAGAGACAGACAGACAGACAGACAGAGAGACTGTGTACTGTGCTGTAACTTACCCATGTCCCATGTCTAATTTCAAAGACGACTTTGCTGTTATCATCTCTAAGCCTGTTTTTTATGAGTCATTTAAAAATGTGTGGAATGGGGGAAATATCTTTAAAGAATCTAGATTTCAGAACATATTGAATTGCAACCCTGCTAATTAACCACCGATGACCCAGAGTAACCACTCAGATCCCATTAAGCCAATATGGTGAGTCAATGTCTGCCAGAATCAGAAACAAATGTGATCTATGCATTCCTACTACCCCTTCACTGCAAAATTAGCCTTCCATCCTTTCTTTCATTTAAAAGCTGAAAACCTATTACTTTGAAGAAGTCAATGGAAACCTACAAACCTCTCTGGGAATTACCCGACTGTTGAACAGTAAACCAAATGGCATAGGTAATAAAAAGCAAACCCTGTTGCTGTAGAGATTTGCTCCAGTAGAATTCTTGGGTATTATTGTTTTTCAGTGAACCAATGACAGAGGGTGAAGTTGGCACCCAACTGAATCTTTGTTGCACGTGATTGTAGGCAAACTGCAAGTTTTCTCCATAGCAAAGTCTCTTGACATAAAACTTACACATTCCAGACTTCGGAAACTTTCTGCCTACTTATAGGGCTGCCACTTACACATATTGTTAATCCATCAATAACTGTCAGAGTTGCAGCAGTTGAGTGGAAAATGGTCAAAGTTCCCCCATTTCATAAATCTCAGAGTGCTTGTGATTCTTAAAAAACACTGCAAATGTTTTTATTTGCAGGTTCAAAATGATTAAAATAATTTAAGAACACAGACTCCCAACTGGTGAGTGATTTAGTCTCGGGTTAGAATTAATATTCCATATTTCTCGATTTTGGACAGAGAGCCATTTACTAAAAACTTTTAAGCAAAAGGAATTAATAGATTTTATGTTGACTTTCTGCCTTAATATTAAAAAGCAAGCAGGTATTGGGGGAAAGTATGATTTCACGTTTATTCTAGATAATCATATATTGAACATTTTGTAGAGAAAAATATTGAAGTCTTAAGGCTGTAAAGGCCTATATTGAGTAGTTTTAGAAGCCACAAAGATTTGGTTATTAAATTAGTGACTAAATTTGCTCGAAGTATTACTGTTTGCAAAAGGGAAAAAAAAGAAGCAAGTCCCTAAAATCTGACAAGATGAAAATATAAATTTATTTGAAAATTTAATATTAGTTTAAAAACATGAAACCCCCATCTCCTAAACATATAACATAGAACACTATTTAAACAATCAGAGCTAGATATTCTGTGGCTAGATTAAATACATAGAAATAAAAATATAACCTTTAAAACAAATGAACCGTTTCAGCCAACTTGGAGAAAAATAGATATATTTATAAAAAACCACACATAATAAGGAATCTCAAGTTTATTATGCACCTTTAAAATGATGAACACATAACGTCAGAACTGAGGGAGGAAAGGGACAGTGGGCTAAAACGGTACATTCTCAAAACACATCAGTTTAAATGATTCTTTGACCACCTGAAGTGGTAAAATATGAAAAGAACATGGAAAAAGATTATGCTTCTCAGGGAGAGCTCTCATTTTCTCTGCTTCAGAAAAAAGCACAAATGTAGACAGTCTATGATGTGGTCTGGATAGCAGTTACACAAGAAACTTTGCCTTCTTCATCAGTACCTAGAACTCTTTCTGCTAATTCAACTCTCCCACCTAGTCTAGTTATTTCTAAATTTTTTGATGTTTTTTAAGCTCAGGGATACTTCTTTTGACTTTATTTTATATTTTTTATTTAATATTTTTCCTACAGTATATTTTTGTCATGTGTTCCCCTCTCAAAACACCTTTCTCATCCTTCCCACACAACTTTAGTTCTATCAACAAATAACACAAAAATAAAAATTGAAACAAGCAAAAAAAAAGTCTCTACAAAAAATAAAAAAAACACAAATAACAAAAACAGGGAGTTTATTTTGTGTTGGCCAACAACCCCTGGGCCTAGGGCTTGCCCTAGAGTATGGTGGTTAATATACACAGTAACACTCCACACAAGAAAGCTGATTTTCCTTTTGCCAGATGCTATAAATTGCAGATAGGTTCTTGGGACATCTTGTACACTCCTCCCTCTCAGAGCTAGTGCCCTAGCTCTCTTGAACTTGTGCAGATCCTATATGTGCTGCCATAGTCTCTGTGATTTCAAATCTGCATCAGTTGTGCTGTTTCTGGAAGACTCATCCACCACCTCTGGGCTCTTACACTCTTCCCTTCTCCTCTTCTGTTTGAGCGAAGGGGTTTGATGAAGACATCCCATTTATGACTGAGTGTTCCACAGGCTCTCACTCTCTATATATACATCCATCTGTGGATTCCTATGTTAATTCCCAACTACCACAATATGAGGGTTGTAGGAGACACTGATCTTTATGTATGATATCTTCTTGCTGTGGAAAATATCTGACTAAAGCAGTGTGTATGAGTGGAGGTAATAGCATCACAGTTCAGAATATGCTAATCACAGAGAAGATGTGGTGCTAGCAGGAGCTCAAGCTGTGGTAGGAGAAGCATGAAGCAGGTAGTAGAAAGAAATGTTAGTGCTCAGCTTACTTTCTTTTCATTTGGTCCAAGGCTCCAGTCCATGAGATAACATCCATATTCAGGACCGGTCTTCTTCCCAGAGACTTTGCTGAAAAGGCTCCTAGATGATTCTAAATCCTATTGACAATGATCATTAACCACCTCAAGAAACACTGTGTTCCCACGTATCTCCAGAGTTTCTCAGAGATACTAGCTCTAGAGCTACCGACAATGCTTGCTGAGGCACAGCCTGTCAAATGCCAACCTTCAACTTCTGGTTTGCTATGGAAAGGGTGGGTCTGTGATAACCTGCCTTCCCAGCGAGTTCTCATGGCAGTATTTCGTATAATCCCCTTTGGAAATTATCATAGTCAAAGTTGCAACTGCTGTGAAGAGACACCATGACCCTGTAGAGTCTTATAAAGTAAAACATTTATTTGGGGTTTACAGTATCAGAGGTTTGGTCCATTATCATCATAGTGAGACGTAGTGGTGTGAAGGTAGACATGGTACTGGGGAAAGAAGCTGAGAAATCTGCATCTTGATCCACAAGCAGCAGATGTCAGTGCACACTGGGTACAGCTTGAGCATAAGGGACCTCAAAGCCTGCCCCACAGTGACACACTTCAACAAGGCCACACCTTGTAATAGTGGCACTCCATTTGGGGGGGGCGAGACATTTTCTTTCAAACCACCACGTAAATGGAAACCTGAAAAGGTCAGAGGAGAACATTAACCTGAGTGATAATAAATTGGAGTCTCCCACTTTTATTCTGCATTCCACTTGATAAATTTTCACTTATAATTGGTTCCCCTATTGTCACTAGAAGATAAAGCTATGTAAGTTCATAGCTCTAAAAGGTTTCTCTGTTTCAGACCTATAAGCATCCATTTATGTTTTTGCTAGCTACAGATGGGCCAGTTTCTTATTTCTGCAAGATCATGACACGTGAAAACTTTCTTATGGTGTCAGGAGTGAGCTCAGCATCTCTTGGTCACATAGAGGGCTGGTTCTCTTCTTGGAAAAACTAAAGCTAGAATAAAGGAAGAAGGTAACAAGAGAAACTGTGTAGACATCAAGCAACAAAATTTGGGGGTTTAAAGAGAAATGAGAAGTGTAGGTAAGAACTAGAAACTAACTCATTTTTGTTAACAGTATATTTCTGTAAAGAAGAGCTAGAGTTATATGAGGTTGTATGCCTGAACATGGGAAATAATTAAGATTCAGGAATTAACAACACTTTCATCAAGTGTGATTAAGGAAAAAAGTGAGATGGAAGTGAAAGGAAGGAAGGAAGGCTAGGACAGGTGGAAACCAGATCACATGGGAAGAACTTACCTATTAGAAAATTTCATGAACACCTGATTCCAATTCAGTGAACAACGAATAGAGATGGAGGATTATTTGGGTTTTATTTCATTTTTATTGCCATTCTTTCATTTCTTCTTATTTTTTTGCATTGAATGGGAATACATTGTAAAGAAAAACATGTAAGTGTAGATGCAAGTGTTCTTTAGGAACTCTGTGTATATCATGTTGTGTTAAATCTCTAATAATCGTTTTTACTCTGTTAGACATGCCATCCCTCTAGTTTAGACATTCATTTTTTTAGTTTCTGCCCACAACTTTATATGGAGAATATATTTTGATCAATAGTTTTTATTATTTTATACTTACTTATTTTTATAATTTAATTATACTTTGTTTTAGCTTTTTTCTAGGTAGGAACCTCTATTTGTTGATTTTTTTGTTATTCAAGATGAATGTGATTCACAGTGTTTATTTAATTTTCATTTGTGTTTATAAAGCCATTAGTCTACTATATCAGTTTATTCTATCACAAATCTCCTATATGATTCATCTGATATGTTATATTATGGAAAAAGATAGAATAAAGTGGAAACAGATGTATATAGGAAACTATAGTTAAAGTCTAAACCTTACTGTATGGTTAAATTCATGCTCTACTGGAGCTGGAGAAATGGCTCAGCCTTTAAGATCACATCCTGCTCTTGTATAGGATACAAGTCCTGTTCCTAGCTCTCACATCAGATGGTTGCCAACTGCCTAAAGTCATTCGGGGCCTCTGGCCTCTGTAGGCACTGTGCTCCCTTGTACATACCCATACATACACATCCAAATACACAAAATTAAACATAAGTTATATATTGAATGGCATTTTAAAAATATATGCTGCAGTGATTCTCAAAAATTAGTGTGTGTCAGGATCTAGTAAATAACTAATTATAAGACATATTTCAGCATGAATGAGGCTGAGGCATGAGGATTGTTATGAGTTCAGTTCAATTTGAGCTAGTTTAGACTGTGCTTCAAAATGAAACAAAATTACAGACAGAACCATTGTTGGGTACTATTCAAGGTATTTGGTTCAGTAGGTTTTAAGTCAGAGTCCAGAATCTGCATTTTAAAAAGTTCCTCGTAGGAACTTGCATGGCTGGAAGCCTCATAGTAAAGACATGGGCATAGAACTGTATTTGTTTCATTGAAAATAGCCATACTGACTAGGTCCAAAGAGTGTAATTTTTTGAGAGACATTCTGTAGAGTGGATGAGCATTACAACAAGCCTTCAGGAATGTCCATGCCTTGCTAACCTTCTAGGCTATTAAAACCTTAAATGGTTTACTGATGAAGTCAGGAAAATACCTGCATACAATGACATTGAAGAAACGATTAGATAAACAATGGGAGATGTATTGTTTGGAAGAAGGACTCAGATCTCTGGAATGATGGATCACAAATCACTTGGAACATTTCTAATGCTACTTTGCACTGGTTTGAAGAAACGTAATAGAAAATTGAGTAAGGAAACAAATTGGAGTTAGAGGTCAGAGTTCAAATCCCAACTCTACAAATGAGTGGTTCCATTAAGTTTAGTAAATCACTAAACTTTTACACCTCTTTATTAACATTCAAAGTCTACAAAAGCATTACAAAGGACATTGTTTACACAACATAAATATACTTTATCAAAATACTAAAGGCTGGAATTCTAGGATCAAGAGGTTTGAAGGCCTATATAGCTCCTCTGAAGACCTAACTTTAATAAATACCAGTAAATCAGCCAGTACACCCAAGGAGTCCAATTTCTGGGCATCATGTGAGTCTCTTGGCATGTGCTGTATTTTTCACTGGACACCGAAGCATCAGAGGACTCGCCCTTAAAGAGAAATAATAAAGTCCTTTTTTCCCTTTATCAAGGATTCAACACTCAGGTTCTGCAAAGCCTTTGTGACCAGACAGTTCAGTTCTTCATTTATTCTAACAGGCAACTGCATCTCTAGGAAAATACACTGCAGTAGCACACTTCTGCCATTCCTTCACTCTAAAAAGACTTTGGAGCATTTTGTTGGTTTGTTGGACTGTTTTCTATGTTTTTTTTCTCTATCCTTTATAAAATGGCCTCGATTATGTTTGATTAGATATCATCTTTTCAGGAATGGATGAGCTAAGTGTAACTTACACTAACCCTTCTTAATAAACTCACATTTTAGATTGTGACAAATATTCAACACGTGAATGGGAGAGACACAATTCAATTAAAATTCTCTCTCTCTCTCTGTGTGTGTGTGTGTCCTTCTTTCTCTTGTGAAAGATGAAGAACTTCAAAGTTATCTAACTAAACAGATTGCTGTGAAAATTAAATGGGGTCTGTGTGTGAAGGCGTCATCTCAGAACACCATTTTGATGTGCTGTAATGCTATTAAAATGTGCCTACTCCGGTCACATCTTTAAGATAGTCATAATTTTGTTTCTATTTCTGCCTGTGATATGAGCATATATAATACAGAAACTGTGAAAACAAGTACTACTAAAAGCATGGTTTCCTTTTCTTTCCTTCTGATTAAAAGTGTCTTGTGCTATTTCACTTCCAGCAGCCCCTTCTTGCTTTGGTAAGCGTGTTAAGAGACAGTCCTCCTGGGCAAAGTAAACTCTCTAGTTAAGCCCATCTAGCATTCACCTTTCTTTCTTCCTTTCTTTTATTTACTTATTTAATTTTATTCTGTTTTCTGTCAAATGTGCTCTGGATGATGAGACCCTGTGCTGGGCCTGTGACCAGCAGGAATGGAATCAATGTTGAAAACACATTCTAACAGCTCAATGGGCAGCTCCCAGGGAGTAATGACTTTCAGTCACAATTTCTGTGGAGCTCAATGCTGTGCTTCCACTTGCTAGTCCATTACCAATTTTGTTACTCTCGCGATCTATTACCAATTTAACTCTGCAAAGTTCCTTTTCACTGCTCACTTTTACTCTGGCTTTCTTTCTAATTCAATTTCAAGGACTTCAGTGGGGGATTGAATGGGAGTTCCTATGTCACAGGCACGATTAAGTTCCTGTTCCAATACCACCTCATCTGCAGGCATTTGCCCAGTTGAGGTGTAGTGTGGGTCATTCTGTAGGCAGACTTTTCAGCATGCATATGTGATATTCTGGTCAGTTTTTTAAAGTGCCTCACCTTATCTTTCCTATTAAACTAAATGATAGGTAGAAAAATGATCCTCAAAAGACTTTTTGTTTCTAAGAACTAAAACACAAATCCCCTTCTGGATGGAAAGATGAATAGATATGTACAATAAAATCAACCATCAAAGTCAAAATGACTGCATGTTTTAGTTGACATATAATTTTACTACAAGTTAAACATTATTTTAAAAACATATTCCACATACTGGGCATATCTGGTTTAAGTACATAGTGTTGATATTCTCTCCAAAACCTTGAAAATTTCTGTACCACTAATAGTTCTCAGAAAAAAAAACATAAATGAAGGTAAATGGACAATCCCTTGTTTCTATACTATTAGAAAAAGGAGCTAGAATTTCATCTTCTCCCATCTGGGTTCTCTTGGGCTCTGTCCTAGGTAGAGCATGTTGATGTGACCTAGGTCCTATACTCTCAGACCCCTTATGGAGGCACAGAATATAAAGATTACTCAATTTTAACTCATCAAGTACTTTCCAAGGATAGCAAATATGACCCTACAGTTGTTTATTTTGTATGCATGCTGTAAACTTCCCTTGTTTTATGGACAGCCTGGACAGTGATAGTTGAAATTTCTAGGTCCTTTGTCACAAGGAAAGAAACTAAGGAGCAAGCACCCAATACAATTTCCTCTTTACACACTCTCAAAAGGACCCAGACAAAACAGTCACTTTAATATTCTTCCTGCTAACTTATTTCCTGTCACTCACATTAATTTGAAGCATATATTTTTATTTATTTATTATTATCGAAATAAACACATACCATTATATCTGTATGTGGATGCATGCATATTCCTATTGTATATGCTTAATAATAAACTGACAATTTATTAAGCCGAATTTTAGTCTGATTATAAGACAAATCTTTGAGTGCTCTGGGGGAACAATATAAGATCTAGGACTTAAATATTTTCATTGTATAGTTTAATCTTGAAAAATGAAATTCAGTAATATTTAATAAAATATGCTTGGCTGTTTTCTGTTCTTGTCCATTGTCCCTAAATATAACAAGAACAGTCTCTACACTTTGACGAAACACTAATCTAGGTGGCAGCAGAGTGGGTTCTCACAGAGCTTCTTATAACATTGAGCACAGTTTATTTGCACATAAAATGTATCCAATTGGAATTGAATTTGCACTTTTTAGCCACAGGAATCAAAGTCTTTCATCCTCACGTTCAATTTGCCTTTACTAATTAATGACAAGACACAGCAATGCAGCTCCAAATTCCACAAAATCCTAGTGATCGTGTGGGACTCTTGGCGTGAGCTGTGTTTTTCCACTGGACAGTTGACCTAAAGCATTGGGGAAAGACTGAGCCCTTAAGAAGAAAGACTAATGACTTGCCCTTTATGAGGCTTTCTACACACATCTTCCTTTACAGCATCATGGTCCTATTTTTCTGAAGCCGTCCGTTTGTTTCTAGCGAATGACCATCTTTCTAGGATGGTACACCTGCAATGACATCATTTCGTTTTCAAGAAATATAACATGAGCACTAGATCATTGGAGCAGCAAACACAGACTCCAATTTACAGCCAAGAGAAGACTGGCAATGAGTGAAAATTAATTTCTCTCCATCTAATTTGTAATTTTGAGAATTTTAGTCTGAGTAAGGCTACTACATAGGGCTTTTTTGCATTCCATTAAACACAAATCCATATAAAAATATAATCCCATAAATACAATCAGTATAAAGGTTACATCAGACTCCATGAACCACAATCAGTAATGCTGAAATTATAAAATACCTAAGTACATTCAAAGAGGAAAAGGAACTGCCTAAGACTGTGCAGCATGAAAATAGCCATAATACAAAAATGAAGCATATTAAGCTGTAACTTAAGATGTCTCTAAACACGATGTTTTAATTTAACTATAGGACTTTATGAAAATGAGATCATTTTTATACAGCAGCTGCTTATTTAACCCAAAATCTATAATGTTCTCATGAATTTATAGTCACGTGCCTAAAGGACACTGGCTTGTTTAAAACCACAAGAGTTATCCATATCCACATCAGGATGGCTGAAGTGAATCAAGCTGAACATTTATTCCAAGCAATTAAGTACTGTGGCCCACACAGTGGTGTTTCATGCAAAGATGAAGGTAACCTCTCCTGCCACAACTTCTGTCTGTAATTAGAAGGGCGCAAACTTGTCGCAGAATTCAATTTGCCCATGGTTTCTTGTGTTACTCTGCTAGCTCACATGACACCTACACTGTTGCCACAGTATCCATTAATTGTCCTTCTTCCTTGTTTTTGGCATCTCTGCTTCCACTCTGCATTTTTCACTGATTCCTGCTTCTCCTGTTGGGCTGTGGTTCTGGATTCAGGGCCACTGCAAAAGCAGCATTTACTCAACTTCTGTTTGAACTGTTTACCAAATCTGAGAAGAAAGCAGGCATGGTGTTTGTGCTACTTATCTCTAATTGTCAGGGCAAATTTACAATTTCTGTTTAGATGAAACATGATGAACAGTGAAACAGTTCATTTTAGATTTAGAAAAGTAAGAGTTGGTTTACAGCTCCAATTTTTAAATTGTCACTATTTTCGATATCATTTCCTTGATTTCTTTGATCCTCACCTTGTAGAACCTTAAAAGCCACAACTATTAATTTAAAGATTATGTTAAAAAAGCAAGAAATAATTTGTAAACAAATGCCATGCACTGTCTAAAGAAAAAATACAAAAATCATCACGATTCATTGGTGAACAGAGAATGTTTTCTTTTGGTTGTATCTTTATGAATATTTAATCTTGTTCTCATAACAAAACCATTAAATAAACCAAGGAACACTAAGTAATTTGCTTGGATTTTGAAAGCAAATAATCAGTAAGCCTGCATTCCAATCAACTTGACTCCAGTCACTAATTTTTATACTCTCTGTATTGTTTAGCTCCTTTGCTTTCTATTTTTTGATGCTTCTATTTATACAACTTGTGTAAGCCTTTTACATCATAAAGTAGACTGTGGGAACCATTGGTACAAACACACAATGAAAAATGAAGGCAGAATCTTGGAACTAAAAAGTTCTGTCAAAGTCATCTAGGTGAACCCTTGCCTTTCAGAAAGCCAACCAAACCATTCCAGACATGCTGTCAGGAAAGGAATTAGCCGTTCTGCTAACTCCTGCTCTGCTTAACCATGCTTGTTACCCCCAGATTCCCCCNCCCTTATATCACTCCAACTCCCTCCAGTTGCAATTTATGCCCTTCTTCCCTTATTCTGGCTTTGTCAGAGAATACAAACAGCTGGTCTCCATCCTCGGCATAATCACACACTAGATGATGAAGGTGGTTACTAAGTCACCCTCCAACAACTTCAGTACAGGCCATACTGCTCAGACCTGTTTTCTAGGCAACTGACAATCATGGCAAGTAGAGGAGAATGCATTTAAATATATTCACACCTTGTAAAAACCTGGGCAGGAAAACTGTTCTAGGAATGGATGTAATCTCCAACTCATATTGCAGCTAATCTTTTGCAATTGTTTTAAATCTGAAGCACACTCAATAATGGCCAGATATCACTTTTTATGCAATTTGGCTTTGCCTTTATCGGAGTTTGAAGTAATTAAATCAAGAAATCTAAGATGAAAAAAATGTTTGGACAGAGGCCAGCAGGATATTTGATCCAAGGCCCATGTGTCTGAAATTAGACATAAAAGCTAAAACTGTGCTGTCCTCAAATCATGATGGCAAATGAAAGAAAAACATCTGTGTGCTAGAGAGAGATACAGAAACAGAAACAGAGATAGAGATGGGATAGGCTGATGCCTAGTAGGACTTGCAGGGGACAGGAATAATTCCCAGAAACTTCCCAGACTGACTGAAAAAAACTGTTTGGCACACAGTCTGAGAGAACAAGAATGGACAGCTCCTTATAATTACCAAGTCTAATTCCTAAGAGATTGCCTTTGTGTCTAAGGAAATGAAACACAGTATACATGGAATGGTTTTAAAGTCACCCAGTGCCTTCAGTTAAAAACCAAGTAGTTACATACTCTTCCATTGTTACAGCTTTCTCTCTCTCTCTCTCTCTCTCTCTCTCTCTCTCTCTCTCTCTCTCT
>LOJH01010130.1:277-10397 GCA_001685095.1 Ellobius talpinus
GGCCTTCTTGTCCCTTGCTTTCTTTCTTTACAAATGAGGTTCAGAGGGCTTTGACAGTAAGGTTAAAATTTAAGAAGGTCTAGATTTCCAAAAGGACTGGAAACACCCACATTTGCAACAACACAAAGAAGGGACCCACATCCAAGGCCAGGTAAACAATAAACACAATTCAGTCACGCGTACAATGCACAAGTCTGCAGCCTTGAGGAACAATGAGCCTTGAGGACATTATGCAAACTTCTCCCACTACCCAAGCCCTCCATCAATGCCCTGCTCCAGTATTCAAGCAAACTTTAAAATAACCCCTAAGAGAGCTCCTGAGTGTTTGGTTCAAGCAAGCAGATGTATTAACTGGTGAAGCACAGTGGCCAGGTCAATGAGATTTGTGTTAGCGTGATACGGGGAAGCCAGAGATATAAAATCAAAACCTACAGTACTGGGAAATAAATATGAAAAGCAGTTCTGAGTCATGTGTATTAGCAGAGGCAGCATATATTAAAAAGAAAGTGAGAGACAGTGTTTTAAATCACATATATTCCGCCCCTGCAGGCAGGAACAATTCCCACAGGAACAGAAAATTGTACTTTTCCAATAAGCCTAAATTGTTATTTATTTCTGAATCCTCACCTGTTACTATTTGGTTCCCTTAGGTTTCCACACTGCTGAGAGAACTATGATTGTAAGTCAGAATCTATATTCCAAACGCACACGAGCACACACAGATGGAATCTACAACCCATGTTGCCAGCCACCTTTTATTGTGTTTCCTGTTTTGAACACTGATTAATTTTCCTTTCAATAACAGAAGTGAGGCATGCCAATCTCTCCACCCTTTCAGCATCCCTTTCCTCCCTGTGCGGAGTCTTGGTCAGAAGCCTGAGAGTTGGACTGCTGAGCTGCAGAGAACCTCCAGGCTCTGCAGGTGGGAATCTACACTAAAGGAGGGACCTAAAATGGGAAGGAAAGGCAGAGATGGTGATTTCCATAACAACGCCCCTGCACCCCATCCAGCTCAAGATACAGTCTGCCTATACTGCTTCCCAACCTGGAAACCCAAAACCACAAACCTTCAAAAAGAAACTGGATCATGCTTCCCAGGCAAACTTCAGATTAAGTACTACAGCCCTGAGGACCATCTCCTGCACCCATGGAACCCAAGCTTGTAATTCCAGAGCTAGGGATGTGTAGACAGGAGAATCTCTGAGGCCCCAGTGAGAAACCCATTCACAAAAAAAAAAAACCAAAATAACAAGGTAAAAGTTACTGGGTAGCAACACCTAGGATGACACATATGCATCCACATAGACATAAACATGTAAACACACACACAGGGAAAGGACTGGAGACAAGATCTGTAAATCATGTATCTAGTACCTGTGTTACATAACTCCTGTAAGTCAACAATAAAAAAGACACAAATAACATTTACAGCAATAACAAACATGACAAGATGCTCAGTACGATGAACCAGCCTGCTTCCATCTTAGGCTTAAAATTCATTTTATAGCAAAGACAAACTAGATTCATTCCTGTTTATGATTAACCCTTTGTTTCTCAAAGATAAGGCTATGCCCAACCTGTAACCATAACTACAAACTTGCTGCTTCTGCTCTGTTTCTGTATAGCCTTGCCTATTTGTCAAATCCCCCACTTGGAGAGCCCTTGCCCCTGAGCTATAAAACCTTGTTTTCTCCATATCCGATGCTGATTTCTTGAAACTTGCTTAAATTTAGGGAGAGACAGACCAGGTACACAAGTAAAAAGCTTGCTTTGATCAAGTACTTGTTTTAATCAATTTGCCCACGATGATTTTGATCAGTGGTCTTTCTCCTCACATATTTGGAACTAACAAATATTGTCAGTCACAAGGAAAATACAAACCAAACCCAATGAGGTATTATGGATGCCTAAAAGAGGAAAGACAATAATAAGTGTGGGCATGGATGTGGGGTCCTCAGGCAAGCCCTCACTCACTGCTGGTGCAGAAGTGTAGCTGTTTGGGAGACGTATGGTGGCATGCTCCATGGCCGACTGTAGTAACAGGTGTATGATGCAATGAACATATTAAACCATCAGATTGCGTTCTTTATCCAGGTGAATCATACCATGTGAGAACTGTGTCTAGTAAAGATGGTTTTCTAAACCTTACACTATCTCCACAGCATACAGAACTGTGGAGACCAGGAAGTACAGCCCATTTCCTCCCCACCACCACCCAACTGGGCCGGGGCTCAAAGGGGCAAGGAGAGGGTGAGCACCTCCCAGCCAGGACTAGGCAGACGAGGAAAGGCAAACACAGCAGAGGGGTTTCTCCTATCTTACTTGCTGAGGGGCATCTGTGTTAGCTACTGTGTATCTTATCTTCTCCTCTTCAGGTTCCCTCAGGGCATGTTATGTCCAAATCAGGTAGGAGACCCTCACTTCCTGTAGTGGTTTGAATGAGAATGGTCCCCATGGGCTCGTAGATTGAAATACTTGGTCACTAAGGAGTGACACTATTTGAAAGGATTAGCTGGTTTGACCTTGCTGGAGGAAGTGTGTGTCACTGGGGATCCAGAATTAGACTGACAGCTCCTTTTCCAGCACTCTGTCTGCCTCCAGGCAGTCATGCTCCCTGCCATAATGGACTAAACCTCTGAAAACTGTAAGCCAGCCCCAATTAAATGCTTTCTTTTATAAGAGTTGCCACGGTCTGTGTCTTTTTTGAGCAACAGAACAGTGACTACAATACTTCCCTTCCGTGGTTTACATACAAAGGTACTTTAGGGATGAATGTGAGTCTACAGATGCCTATGAAAGGAGAGGGCAATTCAGTTTGAACACTTGGTCCCCAGCCAGCACAGCTACTCTTTCAGGAGGCTGTATGTATGACAGATGCAAGGCTTACAGCCTGGCCTGGGACCAGCTGAGGCGGGACATACAAATCATGCTGCACGTTCCCACGCTGCAACCACAAGCCACTCTCATGGCCATGTCTTCCCCACAATCCAAGGCAACCCTTTAAAGCATCTGCCACACTGTGAAGAAGAAAGCAGCTGATACAGGGGGTCTTAGGGAGTAGAGGAGGCAGGAGCTACAGGTGATGTCACAGTGACCTCAGAACAGTGTCACACATGTCTGCAGGTGGAGTCCACTATGCCCAAGGCTCTAGGTTTACTGCAAGGACTGTGTCACAGATCCCCAAAGCTCAGGACCCAAACAGGGTGGCAGAGGCAACTGATGAGTGGATGTCAATACCCTGCCTTTGCCATTTACTAATTATAAAACTATGTATAGTCAATATATATGTTGTCTATCTAGGAAACAACCCATGTTTGGGGAACTCACAAGTGACAAAGTGTCACAGACTCTGTTTCCTCATCAGGTAACAGGAAAACTTTTTCTGAATATGTACCATGCCAGCTACCACATGTGTGCGCACGAAGGCCCAAAGGTAAGAGGCTGGTACCTCATCCTCAGAGCCTGACATTTGGGTTAGGGATAGAAATGGAACACAAACAGCAACAATAGCAGTAGTGTGTCTGTGTAGGGATGAGCCAAGAGTTTGCTTCTGTTTCGTGGGGAAAGGGGCTCATATGAAGAAATGAGATAAAGATCTGCTGGGCCAGAGCAGAGAGGAGGGGGAAGAAGGGAGGGCTGGAAAGAGAGAGAGGGCCATCCTGAGGCAAGCTGACATCTGACTGATCATGAAGGGCCTGAAGCAGCACTGTAGTGGCATAGTCTAAGATATACCATCTAAAAAGCAAGAGCCACAGAATCAATGAAATTAACAGGCATTAGTCAGTCAGTGCTTTGGGTTACAGTTTATGAGAGTCATTTTTTGTGTTTTTTTTTAATCACAGAAAAAGAAAATAAATTGGTCAGGTGGTGGTGGTGCACACCTTTAATCCCATCACTTGGGAGGCAGAGGCAGGCGGATCTCTGTAAGTTCAAGGACAGCCTGGGCTACAAGAGCTAGTTCCAGGTCAGGCTCCAAAGCTTCAGAGAAACCCTGTCTCGAAAAACCAAAATAAATAAATAATAAATAAATTTTTAAGAAGTCTATGACCAAAGTGTGTAGTGTCTTCAGCAGCAGGTAACCAACTTGGTTCTGATTCCACTCCAAAGGAAGAAACACATGCCTGGGACTGTCTGTCTAGACTACTATCCATGGTTGGGGAACTCACAAGCCCGAGGAGTGGGTGTACTATCATTTTGTTAAATGGACATAGCTGCCAAACTGTACCTTTATCCATAGATTAGTGTAGCTCTCAGACCTCACTGAAGAATTTCTTTGCACAGTGGACAGCAGTTAGGGTGGAGACTCACAACTCCAAGGGCAGAGAACAGGTGTCAGCAGAGTGGACATCCACATCACTACCGGCCCCAAGGCTCAGCACACAACATGAAGAGGGGTCTGAAAAACTATAAACCTCGGACTTGAGGGAAGACTGGGGTGCAACAGCATCTTCTGGACATGACAGGGTCACTGTACTCATGAACAAGATGAGCACAGCGGACACGCCTGCCTGTACAAGGCATGCAAGAGATCAAGCCAGTTAACATTCCAGTACAGAACAGCAAGGGGCTCATCAGCCTCTATTCCTAGCTAAGGAGTTACTGGCAATAGATGGCTTTGGAATAGGGAGTTAGTATTCTCTGTGATCTGTGGTAAGTGGACCATATGCCACTGGATCACCTCACACTCAGAGGAGTTTAAGCATAGAAAAATTAGATTTGATAGGTTATTTTTATGAAAAAAAAAGATACAAAGTTGAAAGAGGTAAGGTGTGGGAAGAGTTGCTGGGGGGACTGGGAGTCAAAACACTGTATGAAATTCTCAAATAATTAATAAAATGGTATTAAAAATAGAAAAAATAATTAGAAAGTATGTTGCAGATAGGAAATGACTGCATAAGCTCGAGGGACACCCATGTAAGGTCCAAAATAAGGCAGAGGACTCCTGAACTTCAAGTCCTTCTATATTAATTTGGTTTCTACCACTGTGATACAATAGCCAGGAGCAAAAAGCAAAAAGTTTGTTTGGCTTCTATATCCCCATCACAATCTATCATTGGGGGAGTCAGGGCAGGAGCTCAAGCACAGGCCACAGAAAAATGCTGCTTACTGGCTTGTCCAGCTACCTTTCTTATACAGCCTAGGCCCACCAGCCCAGGGATGAGACCAACAATAGTTGGCTAGGCCCTCTCACATTATTCAGTAATCATGAAAATGTCTCACAGACATGTCCACAGCCCAGTCAATTCCTCAAATGACACCTGCTCATCCCACATATATCTAAGTTTGATAAAAAAGAAAACATACCTAACCAGCACACGTTCTGAGCCACAGACTTACTGGGCTTGGACTGTCTCATCTCCCTGATTGTCACAACATTCTCTGGACATGAGAAAATAGGCCATGCCTATTTTTCAGACCAGGAATATCAAGTTCAGAGAAACAGCCTACTCAACCTGAAGTTCAGAAGAGGGCATGCCCAGCCAGCCTTACCTAAGAGAAGAGTTTCTGGTTTCCTACACACACACACACACACACACACACACACACACAGCATGCATGCACATGTGTGTGCCAGGCCTCACCCAGAATAAGAAGGAAGGGACCGCTGTGAACTACCAGAGAAACCCTGGGCTTTAATTCACCATGATCAACCTAACCCTGTTAAGTCTCTGTAGCAGTGTAGAGAATTACATTCTCTTGAGCAGTCAGATTTCCTGAATTTTTGACTACCCACTGTGAAGCTCACTGGAAGATTAAAAAGCAAAGCCATTCTTTGGTTTACCAAAGCCTGGGACTCAAGCTTTTAAACAATATTCACTACTGAAGTAATTAAGCCATAGGAAAAACATCAAGGGAATTTCCACAGGAATACCAACACCATTCCTCTGTAAGAATCTTAAGCCTGTTAAGGCATTTTCAAAGACATACAGGCTTCAAAATTTGGATTGTTAAGGTGCCTGGGGTTGATGGTTGCCCACCAAGCCTAATGACCTGGGTTCAATTCCTGGAACTCATATGGTGGAAGGGGAAAAACCACCAACTTCCACAGTTGACCTCTGATGTCCACATAGCTCTGTGGTGCCCACACGTGTGCACATACACAGACTAAATAAATAAATGAGCACCTCTTATAAAAGGTCCTCTAAAGAGTGTGTAGGCCAAACCTACGGCTAGAATGCAGAATAGAGGTGCATGGAAAGCAGAAGCGGGCAGGCTAAGACTCTTCCTACTCACTAGAACTCGGACCACATCAAAGCAAACGGCCAGCGCCGTGGTACAAGACCTCAGATAACCACAAAACCCTTAAAGTGCACATGCTGGTGGGCACAGGCACACGTTTGTGATCTCAATGGAGGCAGGAGGACTGAGCATTCATAGTCAGACTCACAGTGAGTGACACAGACAGGGCAAGGAGGTGGGGAGCAAACAGGAAAAGGGGAAGGGAAAGAGCGGGGAGTGTGAGGTAGAGTGGACCCCCAAATGCCAGTGCTGTTGACAATATTCTAAGTGACAAACTCTCACTAAGTAAACAGAAGGACTGCTAATAGATACACAAACGCCTAAAATCAGCATGCCCCAAAAGCTTGACAGGACTTTCCTCCTTCCTACCCTTACAAACACAGCAAACTATCCAGTTCCCTAGCTCAAACGAACCTGTAACAAATCAAAGACCCAGGCATTGTGGCCCCAAGCCCCCTCCCAAACTCTAGCTTCCAAGCTGTTTCAGCTCACAAGCCCCTACCCCCACAACATACCTCCTCAAAACTGGCAAGGATCTCCTGCTTTTCTGCAGCACTCTCTGCTACCCCACCCCGCCCCAGACAGCCACAGCAGTTTAAACTCCCAATAAACCGTTCTTTCTACCCATGGAGTGGTATAATTCTGGGGTCTCACTTTGTCCTTGCTTATGGCAAGGAGGGGAAAAAGATGGATGGAGGTGAAAGAAACAGAAAAAAATATGTATCAAAGAAAAGAACAAGTAATTCACTAAGACAAAATTCCATTCATAAAGAGAAAAAAGTCCACAGCAACTCAGGAAATAGAAAATAGAAATACAAAGGGGTAGGCTTTTTCCTACTGGCTTTCCATAGTAACGCAGCCTGTGGATGTGGTGAGAGCAGCCAGCAGCCCTGCTCGTAGGCAGCACTTCAGAAGCAAACAAGGCTGAACTCTATAGCGGAAGTGAGCAAGGCTGCAGCTGAAGCCACATCCATCTAAATCACTAGATGTACTGCAGGTGCTCTGTATGCAGGGCATTTCCTACAATATTTGTCAGCCAAAAAAGAGTACGACAGAGTCCAACAAAGGAAACAGGGTAAGAAAACTCTTCATAAAGCCCCAAGACAGAATATCACTCTGCTTTCTTTTTTATCATGCAGGCCACAGAGCAACAGAAAAGGCTTCGTGACAGACAAGGGAGAAAAGCGGGAAAATTATGATCACTGTGTGTACAGAGGCATCTGCAGCCCAGGTCTTCTGGAGGAGCCCTGCGCCCTTGACCTTCTCTAGGGAGCTGGTATGACAGAATTAGGCTTTGACACTGACTGCTAGTAAACTGAACACCCTATTCAACCAGGATGTGCCACAGCCAATTTACATTTCAACGTAAGAGGAAAAATGAGTTTCCCTTTCTTTTTGGGTCTTTTACTCATTTTTCTTTTTCATCTATGTTTAACATGCATAATAAAAATATAAAAAGTATACATGTTAATGGAATATATCATATGTTTCAATACAGGTATGTGTTCTAGGTGCTTAAATCAGGATATATATCAACTCTAATAATGTTTATCATTTCTTTTGGGGGAGTTCAAGATAGGGTTTCTCTATGTATCTCTGGCTGTCCTGGAACTCACTCTGAAGCCCTGACTGACCTTGAACTCAAAGGTCCACCTGCCTCTGCCTCCTGAGTACTAGGATTAAAGGCGTGCACCACCAAACCTAGCTGTTTATCATTTTCTATCATAACATATCAAATAATTTCCTCTGGTTTTTGAAATGCACAGTGCATTACTAGGGTCTTTTTCATCCCCCTCGACCTTTCTCCTTCTCTCCCTCCCCTTCTCAGCTTCTGAAAGTCATATCCTTACTCTTGACTTCTGAGATCAAATATTAATATCATATGACTAAGATGACATAATACTCATCTTACTGTGCCTGACATACTTCACTTAATATTCTCTGGTTCTGTCCATGCTGTCACATCAGGATTTAATCCTTTCATATGGCTGAATGGTAATTCATTGTGAATACATGCATTTTATCTACCCATTTATCAACTGACAGACACAAGGGTTGTGACCATTTATTAGTTATTTTGACCAGGGCTGGAATGAGTATGGAATAGAAGATGTCTCTTCAACACACAGATTTTTATCTAGAAACCCAGAAGTGGGGCTGCTAAATCATATCATAATTATACTTTTCATTCTTGTGAAACTTTCATAATGATTTCCATATAGATAGAGATTTACAACCCCCACAACCTCTCCTCTAAATCCTCACTAGAACTACCAGTCGTCAGTCTGGATTTTATTTCCATTTAATGATGAATGACTTATCATAGGGTTTCTCCTGCTGTGAAGAGACACCATGACTACGACAACTCTTATAAAGGAAAACATTTCATTGGGGTGGTTCGCTTATAGCTCAGAGGTTATCTGACCTATAAGCGTCAGATAACCTCTTTATGGTGGGAAGCAAGGCAGCACGCAGACAGACAGGTGCTAGAGCAGAAACTGAGAGTCCTTACATCTTGACTCACAGGCAATAGGAAGCGATCTGTCTCACTGTGCGTGGCTTGAGCATATATCAGACCTCAAAGCCCACCCCACCGGGACACACTTCCTCCAATAAGGCCATACCTATCCCAACAAGACCACAGCTCCTAATAAGTGCCACTCCCTTTGAAAACCACCCCAATTTTTTTTTCATCTATTTGTTAGACATTTCACTTTTGCTTGTTGTTTTGGGACAGCTTCAGGCCCAATCTAGCCTCCAAATTATGAGTCTTCAGTCTCTGCCTCCCAAGTGTTAGGTTTACTGGAATATGCCACTATGCCTGACTTATGCTTTCCTTTGAGCCTATGGAGTCTATTCTATGGCATCTATTCAAGTTTACTGCCTGGATTTTAACCAGGGTTATTTACTTTTGCTATTGACCTTTTAAAGCTCTTTATATGCTCTGGATATTGAAGTCTAGTCAGAAGTATGGCTTCCATATACTTTCTCCATCCTTCATGCTGTCTCTTCACACTGCTGTTCCCTTTATCATCCAGAATCTACTCAGTGTGATACAATCTCACTGCCTGCTTTTGCCTTGTATACTGTACTTTTGGGGTCTTATTTTAAAAATCCTTGCAGTATTAACTCTGTCCATTCCCATGTCCTACTCTTATGGTTTCACAGTTTTGGATATTTCATTTATGTCCTTAATCCATTTTGAGATGAATTTTGAAACTGGTGAGAACAGGAATCTAGTTTCACTCTTCTGCACTTACTGAATTTGCCCAGCACCATTTATTAATGAGACTGCCCTTTCTCTAGGTGTTCTTGGCACTTGCCGGACATCAGTAGGTTCTACATGTGGCTCACATCTGGGCTCTGGACTCTTCTCCATTGGTCCATTATGTCAATACATCACTGTACTATTTCAAAGTCAAGTAGTAGAGTGTCTTCTGCTTTGGTATTTTTCTCAAGATGGATTTGGCTATTCAGTTTTCTGTTGTTCTGTGTAAATGTTAGCATTGGCTTACGTCACATTGGCATTTGGATAGATATTAAGGTTCATATAAGAACACATAACAGTGTGGACTCCTTGAGGTAGGAGCTTACTCTACCCAGGCTTGCCTCAAGCTCATGGCACACTTCCTGCCTCAACTCTGAAAGCTGAGATGCAGGCTTGGGCCACGATAATAACATCAATTCTTCTGGTCTGTGTGTCTCTGTGTCTGTGTGTCTTTGTGTGTGTGTGTGCCCACTGTGCTTCATCAATGCTTTGAAATTTACACTACAGAGATTGTTCACTAAATCCTTATTCTTAGACACAAGTACTACCTACTTGCAGCTTATACTAATCTACTTTTTGTTGCTGTAATAAACACTATGATCACATGCAACT
>LOJH01010130.1:20463-41941 GCA_001685095.1 Ellobius talpinus
AATACTAACACTCTAATACTAACACTCTAATACTAACACTCTAATACTAACACTTTTCAAATTATTCCAAAACATAGAAACAGAAGGAGCATTGTCAAATTCATTTTGTGAGGCCACAATCACCCTGATACCAAACTATACTAGGATTAATCAAAGAAAAAGAATTACAGACTCATAACAGTGGAGCAGGGGTTGTCTATCTCTGACCCTTTTGCCTGCTTTTGAGATCCTTTTCCTACTACTGGGTTGCCTAGTCCAGCCTTAATATGAGGGGATATGCCTAGTTTTACTATAACTTGACATGCCTGGGAGGCCTGCCCTTTTCTAAAGGAAAAGGAAGAGAACTGGATTTGGAGAAGAAGGGGTTGGTGGGGGAGGAAGGAGGGGAAAATCATGGTTGTGATGTAATATTAGAGAGAGAGAGAGAGAGAGAGAGAGATATTAATTTAGGGGGAAAGCAAGAAAAGCACTCTGTGCTCTCACAGAGGCCTGGGGTTCGGTTCCCAGCACCTACACAGTGGCTCACAACTGTCAATAACTGCAGTTCCAGGGAGGTTAATGTCATGCATACACGTGATGCACATAGGCAGGCACACACATATAAATTTTTTAAAAATTATGTATCAACTGGACAGTAAGACCAAACTTCTGAGAATGAAAAACTGGAGAAAATGGCAACAGAGTCAGCAGGGAGCACCTGCTGGGGAGGGACCATCTGCCTGGAGGACAGGGGTGCCAGACAGAAGGAAGGTTCTAGGGGGAAGCGGATGGGCTGTGGAGCTCAAGTGCAGAGGACAGGGATAACAGCACAAGCTGGAAGTAACTTAGCCAGGGACCGCTGCGTCTCTTCAGGAAATAGTCTCCCGTCTTCCAGAGGAAAGCAATCACACAGGCCACTCTGCTGAGGCACAGGAGTCTGTCTACCCACTCAAGCACAGCAAAATGACCAGTTGCCTTAGGAAAGCTGTAATCAGAAACTAAAGCAGAGTGGTGTTTCAAAACCAAAGTGGCATTTAACAAAACAAGCCAGGGAGAGGCTGACTGACAGGCTGCAGACACCAGTCAAACGGGAAAATATGGAGGGGGTGAGCATGCTAAAGAAGGACTTTTGTTTCTTACAAACCATAAAAAGGAGCAAAACCCAATGGATCCTGGGTATTTCCAGGCAACTATTTCTGCTATGGTTTGGGAGAGGAAAGTGTCCTGCTGGGGCTGAATTCAATACAGCAAATAAAATATCACCCTCTCCAAGGTCACCAGGACACTTAGATAGGTCACTTCTGAAAGCAGGGGCTGCAACTATGACCATGAGTCTTTGCTGAAAATTTTCCCTGACATGATGGCACAAAAAGTGGCTTGGAGCAAGACCCCACCCCTCACAAACAACTTCCATCAGACACCCCAAACCCACCAGAGGCAAGGATGCTGGCTGGCCTTCCCATCTCTTTCTTCCACCTGCCAGGAATATGGATGTGATGGCAGAGCCGCAGCCATCTTACAGGTGACATAAGGAGTAAAAGACATGCATCAAGAATAAGAAGAGAGGCAGCTTGAGTACCTGTGGCCAGAAAATACCCACACTAGCCCAAGCTACTTCCAGACATCTCATACAAGAGAAAAACTATGGGAGCTACTGTGGTTTCAGTTTTCCTTTCGCCACAGCCAAGCCTCGTCCAACCCAACATGGTATCCCAAAACCAATGAAGGGCATGTTATGACAATGAGATCGAGATAATCCTGCACACATCCCTCCAGCAAACATCTAACTTCCTAACAAAATTGCTGAGCACACCCACTGGAGAGTCAATTGAGGACCTGCTGCCATCCACCCCTTCCCTGACAGAATCTGTCCCTTTGTTTCTGAGCCCTCACATTACCTGTGCTCAGCCCAGTCAGTGTGTTGCTGTGGGGCTACTCCCATCCCACATGAGCCTGACTTGACCACATCCTAACTGGCCTCTGTTAAGTATTTTTCCTTAAGCGATAAACCTCTCCACCAATGCAAATAATCCCAACCAGACCAAATTAGAAGATGTCCATGTTTAATGGCTGCCAGCACTCCTGGGTGGCCCCCCAGAAAAACACGGAGAGTAAAACAGAGAACCAAAAGACCACAGGAAATTGGGAGACCACCAGAGAGGAAAAAGGGGAGACCATGTGTTCATTCTCTGGGGGGGGGCAGTTTAAATAACCTGTGGGAATGGTCTTGACCTTCCCTAGGGAGGGGTCACCATTTGGAGGGCTTTCTTGGAGGTGGAGTTTAGACTGAGGCAACTCCCAGGGGAGGGAGCTTATGCCAGGAGCTGGGGTGAAGCCCCCAGCTAAACATTCTAGACTTTTTTGGATAAAGATGTTAGGGGCTGAGGTGATGTTTTTAATTAAACATTTTTAGACTCCTTGTATATATGGATGCCAGGGGGTGGGGTAAAGCTCCCGGCCAAACACCCTCTCCTACTTCACCAGGTCCCAGTGTTAAGTAAGGGATATACAGCATCTGAGGTGGGCCTGAGTTGGCCTGGCACATATGTTGGTACAACCCATAGGGCATTTTCCATGACACTTTAAATTTTCAATTCAGTGACAGTGGGTTTGTCAACTTGACACAAACTAGAGTCACCTGGGAAGAGGGACCCTCAACAGAACTACCTCCACTAGATTGCCTGCAGGTATGTCTGTGGGCATTTTCTTTTCTTTTTGTGCGGAGAAGGGCGCTCAAGATGGGGTTTCTTTATATATCCCTAGTTATCATGGAATCGCTCTGTAGACCAAGCTTTCCTCAGACTCACAGATCTCCGCCTGCCTCTGCCTCCCCAGTGCTGGGATTAAAGGTGTGTGCCACTATTGCGCAGCTTTTTCCTTATAGATGATTAATATGGGAGGCCCTCCTGCAGCAGGTAATCCTGGGTTATATAAGAAAGGGGTCTGAGCAAGTCATGAAAAGTGAGCTAGGAAGCAGCACTGTTCCATGCATGGTCTCTCTTTCATCTCCCGCCTGTGGGTTCCCACTTGACTTCCTGCTCCAACTTCACTCAGTGATGGACATGGAAGTATAAGCCAAATCAACCATTTCTTCTCCAAGTGGCTTTTGGGCAGTGTTTTATCATAGCAGCAGAAATCTAACTATAATAAATCCTTTTTTAATAAAATCTGAAATATGTATGGAAAAAATATAAATGTGTTAATCCTCAGAGGTGAATATGGAGAATATTAGCTAGATTACTCTCTAGGCCTTTCCAATAAATTCAATCTAAAAAGAAAAAAATCAACCCTTTGAAGCCTGGGAACAGAATTCAGTAAAAATTCAAGGAGTGAGCGCAGTGGCACACACTTGTAATTCCAGCACTGAGGAAGCCGGAGCAGGAGGCTCCCCGGGGCTTGCTTGACAGCCAGTCTAACCAAATCAGCTCTATTTCAATGAGAGAGCCTTTCTCAAAAACTAAGGTGGATGGTAGGTGATGTGGGTCAGCAGGAAAGGACACTTGCTGAGCAAGCCTGGCAACCAGAGCTCAATCCTTGGAACCCACATGAAGACGAAAGGGGATACCTGACTCTACAAAACTGTGCTGACCTCCACATGCCATGGCACACACCCCACACCTATACACAAAGTAATAGCAAAAGGTTTAACAATAAAGCAGGGTGCACACATATAGCAACCCTTTAAGTGGATGTGCCACTTGGAGGCTAAGGCAAAAGGATCAGTTGAACCCAGATTCACAATCATCATGGGCGATTGCAATATAGTATCACCCTTTTCTCTGTCTGTCTGTCTGTCTGTCTGTCTGTCTGTCTGTCTGTCTGTCTGTGTATATTCTCTGATTCGTGGCAGCTGCTAGGACTTCAACACTTCAGGCAGGCACTAGAACCACTTTCCCGGGTTTTATTTTCAAGACAGAAAGCTATTTCCTCACCCAGATACTATTTTATCAGGATAATGGCTGCAAAGCTTTCAGAGAAGTTCCACTATACAATTATCACCATAATCGCTCACTTTTTACAAACTTAGTGACAGGTGTCTGCTAATTTGTCTTGACCCTCAGCTTGGATCTTCAAAACATTTATATTGAAAATGTTTATAATGAAAATTGTCTGCTATTTGACATGCCCCATCACTTGTTCCATGCACGCAAGTCCAGAAAGTCACTATCATTATCTTCAGCCCCCAAATTAACATCAGAAACTTGAAATAACTTCCAGCAAGAACACAGCCATTAAAGGCAACCAGTGCAGAGATTCAAGCCACAGCCCTCAGCCTGCCTTGCCCTTTCTCAAGAATCATGATTTCTCCAGGTTCCCTCCCCAGTGGTATCTCTTTACCAAGGGAAGAGAAGGGTTCTCAGGTGGAGGGAAAGGGAAAGGGCATGACTACACTCACCAACGCCCATAGCAAGCATGTCTGCACAAACAGCATACTAAGAAGTGCTGAGGTGAAGGGTCTGATGTCTGCTCCAGGAGGTCCCCTACCCTGTTTCCCACTAGACAGACAGCACACAACTAGTCCAGGCTATCCAGAAAGAGGATGCCCTCCCCCTTTCATGTCTTACTCTCAGAACAAAGTTGAGTAGTAAGGTGAAACAGCAGAGCAGACTACCCAAGCAGAGACTATACGTCCAGACCAGTACTTCAGCGAGCTCAGCACACAACACCCAGGCTGGGGACCCATACATCTCATGATTTAGAAGCCGATCAAACTTGGAGAAAAAGAATAAGTGCTGAACCTAGTAGGTTAGAGCAGGAATCTTTGTTTTGTTTTTGTTTTTGTTTGTTTGGTTTTCAAGACAGGGTTTCTCTGTGTAGCACTGGCTGTCCTGAGACTTGTTCTGTTGACCAGGCTGGCCTCAAACTTACAGAGATCCACCTGACTCTGTCTCTTAAGTGCTGGGATTAAAGGTGTGTACCACCACCACCAGCTACAGGCAGAAATCTTGATTCCTACTTTCTGGACAATGGCAATGATGGTTATTTTTATATCTCAATGGTGACTGACAATATGACTGGAACCTGGAACATGGTATGCAGATATTTGATCAAATACTAATCTAAATGTCAACTGTGAATGTCTTTGTCAGTATAACCAGATTTCACCCAGTCGAAGGCTTTAAGGTGGAAGAAAAGAGAAGGTCCATGAAAAAGATGTATCAGAGGATTCGGAGTCAAGCTGTGACATCAACTCTTCCCAGGTGTCTAGTCTGCAGGATACATTACAGATGATGGAGCTGAAGGACTTCCACAACCCACATGAGCCAGTTTCCTGAAATAATCCCTGCATATACACACACACAGTCAGTCTGTATCACTGTAGAACCCTGGTGTGTGTGTGCGTGTGTGTGTGTGTGCATGCATCCACCTTTGGGGCTTTGGTCTCTATGTGTACAGAATGACAACAGCACCAGGGAAGACCCTGGCCGTGGCTGAGGGTTTAACTATCTATCAATATTTGACTTCTCTAGGTATTCTCAGGTTAAAACCATCTCACTGCCCTAGAGATTACCAAGTTAGCTAGTCTGGCTGGCTAGTAAGACTGAGGAATCCCCTTGTCTCTGCCTTGCATCTCACCATGGCTGGATTTCAAGTGTATGCCACCACAACCAGCTCTGTAAGTCATACAGCTCTGTAAGGGTCTAGGCATCGAGCTCAGATCCTCAAGCTCACGGGACACTTCCTCACAGAGCATGGTCCCGGGCCATACATACATCTTGGTTCAGGACTTGAGCAACATGCCAGAGGTGAAATCAAAAGCAGCCCCAGCTCCCAGGCCATACATACATCTGGACTTAGGACTCGAGCAACATGCCAGAGGTGAAATCAAAAGCATGGGAAGTCAACGCCTGCTTTCTAGTCATACATGAAACTGTTTGACACTGGTTCCCTGCAGAGTAGGCAGGACCCCTTAACTACAGAGTTGGCATTATGCCCAAGGGGTTACCATGAATGCCTAATTGTCAAGCTGGTTCCTGGGGGTATGGTGGCACTTCTACCACAGCTGTAACAATGCAGGATGAACACAAAGGTGACATCGGAACAAGAGTCAAAGCAAAGGCAGCGACAAGCTTTCACAGACCTCTGTCCCAGCTAGGAAATGCAGTGTCAGTGGAGCCACCAAAGCCTTCCTAACAAGTGAGGAGGTCACCCCAAATTCTACTCCACATTCCTTCTTCACAGAAACAGAAGAGTGGAAACTTTGATTTATACCTGTAAATTTAAGGTTGTTGACACTATATTTTAAAAGTTAATTTATGTTGTTTATTTTTAAAACCTGGAGGAATGTGTCCATAACAAGAACATAAGGACAAAGGTGAAAGTCCCAGGAGAGCCCTGAGGACTACCGCCAACTACAAAGCTCGGGGAGCTAAAAAGATTCCCAGTCTCTTCCCTCTAATGAGCTCACAGCTGTCTAAGTCAATGTTGGCAAAGATTAAAAGATACTTTATGCTTACGCTATGAAAATGTGTTCTCAGTTCCCTCCTATAACTCAGGAATTCAGGCATTGCTGTGTCCATCCCTGATACCAGAAGCCAAGGGCCATCGTGAATCCAATGGCAAAGCAGCCTTCCTCCAGGTTCCATGAGCCTGCAGGCACCAGGGCCAGGCAGTGAAGAGGTAGAGAGTAGGGCTAGAGCAGGAAGTCCCGACCTCTCAGAAGGAGGATCAGAGCTTGGGAAGAAAGCTGCTGTGCAGCTTTGGAAAGCACTGCCTTTTACAAAAACAAACACATCAACACACACGCTTATGGAGTACCACGTGAGTATTCATTACACGTGTGTAATTTGCAAGGCCAAAATCAGTGGAAAAGACTGGATGCTGGGAACAGTGTCTCGCTATGCAGCTCAGGTTAGCTTTGGACTAACAAACCTTTGGCTCTAGTTTTGAGTTCATGGTGCTGGCACACTGTGGCTGGTGCTCCTTGATAATTGTGGCTAAAAGGAGAGAACCGAAGGATGCCATAAGCAGTAACAGGGCAGCTAATGTGTGCCCACTACTGAGCTCAGCCCTGAACACCTGCAATGTGAGAAGACACCCAGGTACACAGCGTAGGAGAGCGTGGAAAGCGGCTGCCACTACTTGTCATCTCACTGCAAGTCAGCAAGGGTGATCACACATGCATGCTGAAAAGGCTTACACCAGCTCTGCTTCAGAGCACTCGGGCTGTGGTGTAAGAAATGGAAATTCTGCTGCAATCTGTACACCACAGGCTCTGCTTGTGCGTTTGGGGAGAAGAGCTCTAAAACTCCTGGCTCAGAAATGCATCTCATAGTGCTATGCTTTCTAAAAGCAAGCCCAGGGGCTGGGGCAATGGTTCAGCTGGAAAAGTGCTTGCTATGCATGCATGTGACATCCCCAGCAGCTGTGTCAAAAAAAAAAAACTGGCACCATGATATATGCTTGTAACCCAGGTTCAGTGAGATACCATGACTCTAATAATAAACACCATAGAGGTTGGCCTCTGGCCTCCATATGCAAATGCTGTGGGTCCATAAACATTGGCGGATACTAGCTGGAAAGACGGGTTTTCAGGAGTGAGAGGGTAAGAGAGGGGAGCAAGAGTGAATACGATCCCAACACACTGCACATATGCATAAAACTGTCAAAGTTAAAATATTAAATAATACCAACAGCCAAGCATTACCTATTGGCTATTCACATCAACTCAAGTGGCAGGGAAGCCTGTCCCTGCAATGGGCAGATACTCCCTATGTAAGCTTTGTAAATTTTCAAGGCAAGTTTCCATCCAGGCCCTGCTCCCAGACTTCCTTAATGACCCTAATGGCTTTAAGGGTCATTCCCAATCCTATAATAGAAGAGTAGCTGGGCCCCACCCTACAGAAAAAAAAAACTCCCCCAATCCCTTGAGCTTTTCAAAATCAGGCCACATAATTCCTCCAATCCCAGGTCACCTGGAAACTCCCCCTTCCCTGCAAGAAACCCAATATAAACCCTATGTTCTGCTCAGGTCTCTGCTGTTTCTCGCCCGAACAGAGGCAGCCACCCTCCTGGTTTTTTTCCCTCCCAATAAATCTCATGTGTGACGTTTGTTGTGTGTTGTGACTTTGTGGTATTCCTTGGCTCCCGACGGCCAGGATGCGTTTCCATCAGAGCTGTACCGTTTCCCCAGTACCTGTCCTGTGCCAATCGTTACGCTGCTATACCTAGTGCCTTGCAAAGCAGGTACTGCCAACTACCCCACTTTACATATGAGAAAACTGAGATAGGGACTTTAAAAACTACAGAGGGGTCGGATTACAGCCTGGCAACTCTAAGTCTGGGAGGTCTGATTCTTCACCCTGCCTACTCTCTGCTGCTTATATCCCTGGTCTCATGCGAATCAGCCATTCCATAAGGCTCACAATACTCCACCTAAAGTCCATAAAAGTGCCCAAATCATACAACTGTTGCTAAGTCTAGTGAGCCTTAGTTTTCACTTAGCAAAAATACACAGCAGGGTTTTCTGTCTAACTCTGTTTTCTGGAACCCCACCAACACCATTTTTCTACCTCAGTGGAGTTTAGTATGTGTTCATCCACTCCTGGAGCCTGCCCATCCAACAGTCAGCCCCTCCCCCATGCTCAGCTCCACCTCACCTTCAGCTGTTTGACCTTCTCTTTTCAGCATCTGGACAGCTCCTACATATTTCTTCAGCTGGACTTTGAGCACCTCGTTTTCTCTGCAGGTATAAGAATGTTTAAAAAAAAACAAATTTTAAAAACTTACACTTTCCACCCTAAGCAGGGGAGGGATCTGTGTGAGGAAAAGACACAGTTGTGTCTTATCAGTGCTAACGTGCTGTCCTGTATCACAGCACTGAAAATGATGGGGCATACTTCTGGGGCTTTCTTTTGGGAATGTTTGGTGAATGCCAACTGGTCCCTGTGCCTACAGACTTGGAATGCAAGCATATGCTATGTGAACCCACCAACCTGCCAGGTGCCATTCTGGGTCAGGCCCTTGATAGTGTTTTCTCCAACGGCAGGCACACACTACACACAGTTCACCTGCACCAGCTACTGTGTATTGCATGACTTGCCTAATGCTAAGTGGTTATATATGATCCCAGGAACTAGCACAACTCCTACTTTGTAGATGGGGCAACTGGGACATCAGGGGGAAAACCATGACCAAATCCATCCCCAATCCCACATAAGATCATACATCTTACAATGGAACACAGACACACACTGGGCTACAACCACACCACAGTTCCCAAATCCATTCCCCGGGTACACTGGCTGGTCATGTGACATGAGACTCCAGAAAAAGAAACTGACATTTCATTACCATCAACCATATATAGCTTGGCCCTTGAACATGCCAGCTCACCAAATCACACATGCATGCATTCATCCATTATATCTATCACATAGATCACATAGTTTGGACCCATAAAAGCTCACTGAACCACATACAAGCACTTTCTTCCACCCATCATTTGTGGGAAACTCACAATGGACCTGGACCTGTCGCAGTCTCCCAGTTCGGTAAGAGAGGAGTTTTGACAGATAATGTCTCTGAACAAGATTACATGGCCAAGGTTGCCAGTAATCCCCAGGTCTCTCTGTCTCCAAGACAGATTTTCCTGTGTCATTCTAGAGACCAAGATTTAGTCTCTCACCAGCTACACCACAAGAGGCTCCTTGCCCACATTCTATCTCTCCCTTTCACTTCCCACCCCAGGTCTCCAGTGTATTGTTAAACACACTGAAATGTTCTGTCTTCACAATAAAAAGGGCTCACACCGGATTTCTTCTATGGCTATACAAATAAAGACTCACTGCAAAATATTCCAACAGTTAGAACACATTTAAGAAGGGGCACTTAGCTGAAAACACAGCACCTTGAAAGAAAGCCTATCAACACTCTCCTCTCTCCTGTCACACTCAGGGCATGTGCAAATGAGAATGCTTTACGGAAGAAAAACACATGTTCCCTTAACATTTTTGGCTAGAAGGAAATCATGTTCTTTGTCATTTTCTCCAGCTCTCCCCGCTCCAGGGAAAACGGCAAACCTGGTGTGCACTGCCATGCCCTACAGCATGCACAGCTAACCACTACAAACCATGCACACTCCTACAGAGTGCAGCGTATGGTGCAGGACCACAGTGTACACTTTCTGCAACCACGCTGTTTTCTTCAACTGCACCACAGCAATCACAAACTCAGACTATTGACAGAAATAGGTTCCTCAGTGTAATGCTACACACATACTTAGCTGTCTGTTTCCAGTGCCATGCACTACATACAGTGCAGTCTATAAAGACAGCACTTCCCTTTGGGGACAGAGAATATAAGGGTCAGATCCAAGAAGCACCAAGTGCTTAGGAATTGCCATGGTGAACATATCAGCTTACTGGATGGATATCTTTGGCAGCTGCCAGTTTAACCCAGCTGGCTTTGCCCTAGTGGGAAATTAACACTTTCACACCTCTGGGGCCTGAAAAATCTCAAGTGAGAATGTGTTCATACTTTTTTTTTGAAAAGGATAAAGGTCTGGTGTGCTGGCCAGGGGGGCACTGGCTACTGATCCCTAGGAACAACCAAACTGAGTTATTGTTTTAAATTTTTATTTTGAAATAGCTAAAGATTTGCAGAAAGTTAGAAGACAGCAAGAGGCCCTGCACAGCCTTGGCCCAATTTTTCCCAGTGGGTACACCTTATATAGCCACAAGGCAGATGCCATCACACCCAGATACCCACTAGGAACACAGTGTATGATGAGACCATCTTCATTATTCTAACTTGCCTTGAACATGAGGTGAGCCCTGAGCCTTTGCCTCCTGAGTATTGGAACCACACACCCAGCTCATAGTGTGTCTCTGAAGAGAGACAGAGACTTCAGTGACCACAGCAGTCAGATAGGCTGTGCCAGTAAAAGAAGCCAGGTAACTATTTGGGACTCAGAGATGGTGGCAATCAAAGGAGTTCTTGTCAATGATGTCCTCCACAGGCCTGGCTCTATTGAGAGGTAGTGGAAATTAGCATCTAGGGCAGTGGTTCTCAACCATCCTAACGTTGGGACCCTTTAATATAGTTCTTCATGTTGTGGTGTCCCCCAACCCCAAAATTATTTAACCACTACTTCATAACTGTAATTTACTACAGTTATGAATTATAATGTAAATATATGATATGCAACCCCTGTGAAAGGTTCATTCAGCCCCCAAAGGGTAGAGGTCCACAGTCGAGACCCACTGACCTAGCAGAAGGTCTTCATCACTAGCAGAGTGCCCTTGACGGAGACAGAGGGACCTGGAGGCCCCACCTGTCCTCTTCTGCTTCTCCTGGCCCTACAGTGACTGACTTTGCCCCACCAGGGAGCGCCTCCTCACTACAGATTCAAAAGCAGCCAATAAACCACGGACTAAAGCCGAACAGAACTGGGAGACCGAACACCTTTTTTCTTCTTTGCTGACTGTCTCGGGTTTTTGTGACAGTCACAGAAAGCTGGCTCATTTAAAAGGTGCCTTTTCTGCTTTTTCTTTCTTCTCTTAAACTTCACATATCACTAGCCCAGGAAGACAATTCTCATAGTTTGGACAACTAATTAACAAAAAATTTAAAAAACTGAATAATTTAAAATTTTTATAGCATTTACTTGTTTACTTGTGTGTTTGTGGATGTGTGAGGGCACACACCGACATTGGACACCACTAGCTACTCCCTGAGCTATCGTGTCCATCATAAGGAAGGCCTTAACTTGTAATCAGAGAAGTCATTTAGAATGCATATTCTGCTCACTACATAATCCATATTACGATTATAATATATTAATACCTGACACTTGACTACCAGTGGCACTGAAGTGCATTAATGCCAGCCATCCTGGGGTTTCAATCTCAGCTCCTGTTCTGACCAGCTCTCAAACAGTGACAGTGACCTTAGCTCCTGTTCTTACCAGTTCTCGGACCCTTAGCTTAGTGGTGACAGCAACCTCAGCTCCTGCTCTCAGACACTTAGCAATGACAGTGGCAACAGCTCTCCCCCATTTTCACTTGTCGCTCACTGGCTGTCAAGTGATAATTCAAGTGGTTCATAAATGTCTCACCCTGTTAACAACTGTAATATTTGCTTCCTGGGGGTCAACTGGACTTCTTCACTCCCTCTAGTGGCAGAAATGTCACGTGTCACTTCTGAGATCAATTACAAGAAGACTACAACAGTCTCTTTCTCTAAAAGGTTCCCATCTCTTATTCCCAGCCAGCATGTGAGAAGCCACAGAGCAGAAAAGAGGCCGCCTGGCAGCTTCATGAGTGAGCCTGGAAGACACCTTATAGCCCCATCAACCCTTGAGTAGTAACTAGAACTCCACCCAACACTCTGATTAACCTCACATGACCCTGGCCAGAGGGACCAGCTAAGCCCTCCCCAGGCCTCTGACCCTCTGAAACTATGAGGAATTGGGGAAGGCAGTAGCTAGATTGAACCTAGGATCTCAGATGCCAGGTGAGCATGTTACCACTAAGCACAAGCTACAGTGCCAGCCTAATTAATTAAATTCAAACTGATCCAAGCAACTTTATGTGCATTCATTCACTTTATCCCCATGGTAATCCTATGAGGCATTTTTACTCCTGATGCTGAGCCTAGGAGCGGAATATGGGAAACAGAGGTAAGAGTTTCAGAGGTCAAATAGCTTGCCCAAGGTAATTAACTTTCTCTGACCTCCACCCTTCCTTAAAATGGAGGTCAAAGCCCTCTTTACATCCATCTGAGCACAGCGGAGGCCCTCTCTGCACCTCACTTCACTTCCCTAAATAGCAGAACTCAAGGAGCTCTGAGGATTGGCACAGCGTGCACAATTCTTCCAACAACCATGTCTCTGGACTTCACGCAGGTGCTGAGCATCGTCAGACACATGATGTAGGGGCACAGGACAGAATGGATCTCCCCATCCTCACAGAGGTGGGATTCACAAAAGAGCTGTAACCTGACAGGTCAGCAAACTGGTAGCGGAGTTCCAGACCACACCACACCTTATAAAAATGAAGCAGGGGTGGGAAGGAGGGTATAGGGTAGTGGGATGTTTTATAGAGGGTCTACAGGGCTGTTTTGAAAGCTGACAAACCTCCTGCTTCCAGAATCAGGATGAAGGACAGGGTGCACGTAAGTCACCTGGACGGCTGTTAAAATGCAAATTTGATTCAGAGAAGGGAGCAGAGCCTGGAAACCTGCATTTTTAAGTGTTCCATGCAGGCTGCCAGACCCAAGACTAGACCAGAGGGAAGGGCTGGGAAACCCCCCGGAAGCTGGAGAGACTAGAACCAAGCACAAGTCATGAATACCCCTGAGCCAGGGCAAGGACCGAGAGCACCCAAGGAATGGTGTGAGGGGGACACAGGGGACATGTGATCTTCTAGAAGGCAGCCATTGCAGTTATCCAGCCAAGAAATGATGGTGGTCAGGACTGGAAGGCCTGGCAAGTAGCCACAGAGGAGGAGAGAAATCCACAGCATTTCTGCCGGAGTCCAGGCTGCCAGCCCTGATCCGCCTGCTGGCCACCCTGCAGTTTCCTTTGAAAGCTCAGGGAAGATGTAAATCATGGAGTAGGTGGCAGCAAGTGCTTCTCCTACAGCTTCCAGTGACTACAGTAATTAATGTGCACAAGTCAAAGCAATTACGCCTGCTGGATGTCAGAATAAACAACCAGCAGCCCCAGACAGCACCATTCAAAGGATAATTACTCAAAACAAAACCAACTAACCTGAACCTGTTAAGTGCATTTGGTAATTCACAGGCATCAAAACACCACAATAAGACACACCTACAAAAATCTGTTCTGGGCCGGATGAAAGCTTGGCTTAGGGTACCTCAACTCTACTAGCCACTGATACTCAGTAAACACGGCATCTAACTACACCAAACTTCTAGAAGATGGTGTCTGAGAGGCCTGGCTGCACAAAGCCATGAGAACTACCTAAAGAAGGTAGTAATGGACGAGCCTGCTCTATCTTGGGCTTAAAATCCATCTTATAGGAAAGACAAACTAAGCTCATTCCTCTTTATAATTAAATCTCTGTTTCTCAAGGGTTGGGCTTAACTAAAAATGGTTCTGTACTGCCTGTTCCAGGACACAGCAACCATGCTTTGTTCAAACAATTATTTTGGTCACCTGTGGTTGTGACTACCTTAACACCACCTTGCAACCACGTCTTTGTTTCAAAAAGCTGTAATGACCATCTTGCAACAAAGGTAGAGACCTTTGTTTCAAAAGCTTGTTATGACCACCTTGTTATGTCCTGCTCCTGTAGCCCAGCCTATTGTGCCCACCAAATCTCCCACCTGGAAGCCCCCTTCCCCCGAGCTATAGAAACCTTATCTTCCTCACATCCAGTGCGAGCCTCTGGAACCCCACCTTAGGGAGAGGCAGCCTGTGCACATGAACAAAACAGCTTGCTTTAATTAATTTGGCCATGATGGTTTGGGTCAGTGATTTTTCTCCTTCCAGTTTTGGAGTTAACAGCAGGAACAAAAGGTTTAAACAAAAAATCAGGTCATTAAACAAAAGTTTAATGGTATTGAAAGCAACTCCTAAAACCTCAAGATCACTATAAAATGCACTATCAAAGCTACCTGCATATCTCTTAGTCTCCTCCTACTCTCCCCTCTTGTGGAGGCCTTCTACCCTGGAGGCCTACTGTTACTCTGAGTGCAACACATGTTTGTAGTTCTCTATAGAACACTGCTGCAGTCCAAGTTCCTACAATAAGCAAGGGCTGCTGTCAATACTCACAGACTTAAGTGCCCAAAGAGAAGTTACATAATTTCCCTAGCAAATGACAAGAGCTAGGATTCAAACCTTGTAGTGTGATTCCAGAGTCAGAAGGGGACCAGTCTTCCACACTGCCTTTATACTACAAAGAACAGTTAGTCCTAAGGGTCAAGGATTCCCACCAGGCTTCACAGCAGTGAGAAGATCACTGGCAGTATAGGAAGCTACTACACTGTTCCTCCATAAATGTAATCTCCAGGTTGTAACCCTCACATTTCCTGCCTTGCAACTGTCAGGGCTCAGCCAATCATCCAATTCAACCCCTACACTGCTGTTGAGTTTAACTTACCATGGTCCCTTCCTGTGACATGCCTTCTGACACCCTGTACCATTATTACGGCTGACCTGATTGTCTGCGTTCAATACCTTGGCAAACATCTATGAAGTGCCCAGATATCACCTCAGGAAAGATACTCAGAACAAGTGATAACTGGTCAAGGACATCCAAGAATGGACCTGAGATGTCTGAATCTCAGCAATTCAACCTGTGAGGGGTGGACAGGGAGCAGGTCTTCCCTTCCTGAACTATTCAGTTCCAAGGCCAGTAGCGGCAAATCACTTAAAGGAGAACTGATCAAATAGCCAAATGTAGCTGGGCAGTGGTGGCCTATGCATTTAATCCCAGCACTCAGGAAGCAGAAGCAGGTCAATCTCTGAGTTTGAGGCCAGCCTGGTCAACAGTGTGAGTTCCAGTTCAACCATAGCTACACAAAGAAAACCTGCCTCAAAAGAAAAAAAAATTAATTAAAAGAATAACCAAATTCATCAGACAAATTTATTCAGGAGGAGACTCTTGCTACTGAAAAAAGGAATAACAAATATGTAAGGGAAAACTGGGAAGGTCAAAATTCAAGAGATTGCTTTGAACTCATGAAACCATCCCCAAGGAACACAGTAGCACCCTCACTGGGCAATGCTGGGGCAATCTGACCACTGAAATAGTGAAAGAAATTACTTATGAGATAGTGAATGAAACAAATGGTTAATATAAAAATTAACAAAAAATTAAGTACAGTAGAATATCCATAGCTCCAAAATCTTCACAAAATACTGTTTGCAAAGGGGCAAAGAGCAGCTTCAGCAGAGCACTTGAACTGAGTGTGGATGTTAACCTCTTCGGAGACGGGAGGAAGTGCACCACCACCTACAGAGGTGCACAGAGGACCTGACTCATCTAAATGATAACCCTACCAAAGATGCACAAACTGAATCTAATCATGAGGAGACAACAAATAAAAGCAGCAGGACATTTTGCAAAGTAAATAAATGTAATCTTTTAAAATGTCAAGGTCATAAGGCTAAGGAGATATAACTATTGCATATAACAACAATGGGTCAGTCACTCTGGTGTCCATCATTCTGCAGGCCAGGAAAGGCCTAGGACAAATGGTGAGGGCGGGCACGGCATGAGGCTATGAGCAGCCAAGTGTGAGTGTTGACTTCTGACTGCTGCCCCTGCACTGCAGTGCCAAGGAGAAGGCCTGCCCATGGGAAGCACACATTAGTGTATAAAGGACGAAGTTAGAAGGAGAAAGCAGATTCCCAGACCCCTCTCGGGAATCACATCCCCTGGAGTAGGACCTGGAGTCTGCACTTTAATAAACCACCAGGGCACTCTGCCATCTACTCACAGCACTGTTCCCTCCTGCCATACCATGGTGGTGACAGAGACCCAGCAGGGGCAATGCTCTTCTTCAACTGTTGCCCACAACACAGTAGGGCCTGCTCAGACATAAGAAGTTTGGGCCAGTTCCTTTTCTCTCCAGTTCCCTCAAATAAGACAACATCCAAGGGCTGCCAGGAAATTTGAACTTCTCACCCTGCTCTGTGGCTTGAGATGTGTAACAGCATCTCCAGTCTGGGGATACTGGGGAGAGCCATCTCCCTATCTCTTCTATAAACCCTACCTGGTAAATTCTACTCAGAATGTCATGCTGGGTCCTACATTTCAGATCCCAGACAGGGAAGCAGACCAAAAAGCTTCAGGAATTCATAGAGGTAATGACACACCTCAGAATATCCTGAGCACAATGGGAAAACCACAGGCTCTCTAAACTCAAGAGCTGAAACTACACTTCACTTACTTCCAACCCCCAGAAGTCACTTACTAAAGGCATTCATATAGCAACCTGGCAGCTAACTTCTTACATCAGGCAAGACTATGTGAATGCTGGTCTTCTTTCTGTGTCCCTTGGCCATGTAAATAAGAATCAACATATCACTTGCATTCATAATGGTACCGCACTGGTACTCACTTCCTGTTGTTACATCCATACTGTATTCATGATAATACTGTACTGGTGTTCACTTCCTGTATGCTACATCCATACTGCATTCATGATAGTACCGTACTGGTGCTTACTTCCTTATGTTATATCCATACTCATAATAATATTGCACCAGTGCTCACTTCCTGTCACACTTTAGTCAGAGTGTTCAAGGACAAAACATCATGATGCTTGCTTTTAACTTAACTGCATGCACTAAAAAAGAGCTTATGTATATAAATAAAACACAGAGATATGTAGACAGATAAATGTGTCCCAGAGATACTTTACTATCTTTATGATTATTCTATAAGTCTAAAATTACTACACAACATAAAGTTTAAAAAAATATATTCCGTGACTCAGAATATGGCTTAGTTTGTAAAGTGCTTGCACACAAGCAGAAGGAACTGCTTCAGTCCCCAGGCACCTGCGACCCCAGGAACGGGAAGGCAGAGACAGGTAGACCCCAGAAGTTTGCTGTCCAGCCATTCTACCCAAATCGGTGATCTCCTGGCTCAGGGATCTGGAGAACGATCAAAGACCCCTGATATGAACCTCAGGCTTCCACACACACGCACACCGAAGCTCACAAACACAAATCCCTTGGGGAAAGAAACACCACCGCTCCCATCGCTACCCCTCTTGCTCCTCAAAAGGTTTATAATGATGGTTTAAACAGAAGAACTTGGAGATGAATGGAATATCTTATAACATACTAAAAAGGATGTTTGCTTGGCAAGTATAAGCACAGAGTAACAAACTTTAGGTGGAGTCAGGGAATACGACCCAGGTCCTAAGCTACAGTTAGTTCCCTCTATGACAACACAGGCTGAACCATTCCAACAGAACCTGGAAACCACTACGTACCAATTGGGAGGTTGGACTGCCCTTCTTATCTTGCAACCTGCACTTGAGAAAGGGGAAAGGGCCAGCAGGCTGGGGATGCAGGCTTCTGTCCATGTTGGTACTGATGCAGTGTGGGCAGACTGAGACATAGTGTCTGAATAACAAGCCTCTTGAGACCACAGGCAGCAGACTGGACTGTGAATGAAGGAAGAATTTTCAAACAGTAACAATAACAAGATGCAACAAAGGAGGCCACAAAGCAAAGACACAGAAATGCCACTGAAGAGAGCAGATTATTACAGCTCATGAATTGGAACTGTGGACTAAAGGTTCCCAGGCTTATGGAAGCCTCAGAGAGAGCATGGAGTTTCCAATTAGGTGCAAACAATTCAAGGCTACTTCACTTAAAGATCTAGGTTCCTCCTGAAAAAGCCAAGAGCAAGAATTGCCTTGGTAGCCTTGCAATGACCCTGGGTCAGTGCAGAGTGACTGCTGCTCCTTTAGACAAGGAAAGTGCTTCCCACAGTTCCTCCAGACACTTCCTTTATCTCTCACACTCAGACAGTGCCTCACTTCTGTTAGACCTGGTCTATGGGCATTCCAGTCTGGGACGCCTACTGTACAAACTCTGCAGTAAGACAAGTTCCACAAACAGCACTGGGCTTGGAATTTCAGGAGTAAAACAAGGGGCTTTGGTATAAGATTTGGTTACCACAGAACCTTGGATACAAGTTCATGCTGACAGTGCCCTGTGATGGCTTGGGGCTGAGCGACTACAGCCTAAGTGACTACAGCATGGCCACTCACTGTACTGCTCCAAAGTCAGCCCCAGGAATCTAACCTAATCTAAAGAAACTTCCCTGGCCTGTTGATAGGGCAGAACTTAGGGTAGGCGGGGAAAAGTAAATGGCATGCTGGGAGAAAGGAGGCAGAGTCAGAGAGAGATGCCATGGCTCTGCCGCCAGAGATAGATGTGCTGGAACTTTGCTAGTAGGCCACAACCTCATGGTGATATACAGATTAGTAGAAATGGGTTAAATCAAGATGTAAGAGTTAGCCAATAAGAGGCTAGAGCTAATGGACCAAGCAGTGATTTAATTAATACAATTTCTGTGTGATTATATCAGGGCTAAGCTAGCCGGGCGGCCAGGACAAACAAGCGGCCTGGCTCTCCTTGCAACAGAGAAGCTAGCACCATGGGTTTCTAATGTGACTGGGATGGAAAGGATACCAAGAAGCCAGTCAGGCACTGGGTTTGCAGCCCAAGAAACTGGCTAGCATCTGTTCGAAAAGTGAAGTGAAACTCCGGAATCAGGCTGCCTGCAAAGGGTCCTATGAAGTCTGACTCCTTAGTGACTTTATAACTTGTTGCCTCTTGACCATTACCCACTTTAAAGAATCTGGGCTCGCCCCACTCTGAATCCCCAACACAAAGCACAGTGCACCAAAGGAACTCAGGCAGAAAGTCTGAAGGCAGCCCAACAAAGGGTGGTGTATAAACCTTGTCTACCTCCTGAATGAAAAACAGAAATCACCATAAAAGACACACTAGGAACAATTAGGGAATTGTGACTGTGAACTATGGCATTGCTGTCTATCATTTGAGGCATGAAATAATGTAGCAATGCAGAGGAATGCCCTTGTTCTAGGAGATAAATGCTGGCACATCTAGGGGGCAAGAATGGTAAATGTGGTATGGTTGGTTTTTTATTTTGCTTTTGTTTTGTTTGTTTTTCTTGGTCTTGGTTTTTGTTTGTTTGTTTGTTTGTTTTGTCAACTTGTTAAATAAACCAGGGTCATTTGGGAAGAAGGAACTTTGATGAGAAAATGCCCCACTGATGGGCCTGTAGGTAAGTCAGTGGGAGTATAACCTTCAAATGGCATCCAGGTGCCCACTGATGGTGGCCAGGCCCCACCTCTGAAATGTCCCCCAGCATCCCGAAGTATCACCCACCACCTGCTGGGGAAAGGGCAGGAGCTTACAGGAAAAGCCAAACCACAGAGCTGGTAAACCTAGGCACAAGCTTGAAGTCTCCAAAATAAAAAGTTGTGGACATTTTTAACATGTTGTTTTATGTAGAAATTAACCCATAGGCAAAACTCATGATGACCTTTCTCTGTCCCACTGAGGATGGAACAGCAGAAGCTGCCTAGGCTGGAGGGGATTAGTGGCTCCTGCACTTCACTCCTGACCCAGGGATTTAGAACCAGCTCCAGATCCTAGCAGCTACCTACAGGCCCAGGCTGGGCTGCAGCTCTGGGGAGCTCCAGAGCAGTCACTTCTAAGCACAGGGAGCTCTAATCTTTGGTAATTAGCTGGCGCATTACCAGCTGCCTGTCTGCATTCCATTTACCCTCACTGGTAGCTTCCTGGCATTGTGCTTTGTCAGGTGGGATTATTATTAAGGGAGGATTTAAGAGTATTATTAAAAATGCCTATTTAGAAAGGGATTCTGGGAAGACAGCAATGACAGCAGAATTTTTCAATGTCTCTAAATTCCTACAGTAGAAAAAATAATAAAGGAGTAACACCAAAGCCCATGAATGGCATTTACAACGGAACCAGAGGCAGAGCCCTCCATGCATACTTCGAAGTTTAAATAGGTCAAGGCAAACTCACAACCACAGGCCTGGGCAGCACCTGAGCAGATGGATTCAAACACATAACCATTTTCAGCCCTGATGAGGGGGACCCCAAATCAGCTGGCCAGTGCAGGTAAGGCTGCAGCAGAACCAGAGGTTCTCCCTCTCCAAATAACAGTGGAGTACAAGCTGGTGGTAACCCCCACTCACCACAGTTCCCTCTCAAGACGGGCACAGACACTCTTACATGGCGATGGAGCCCCATGGTGGGAACGACCACTTACATGGAGCAGCAGCAGAACAGTGAGGGGAGAAAGAATCCACTGAGGGAGGAGGGCAAAGCCCAGTGGTTCCAAGAAGCAAGTGGTCGGGTTCCTGGAAACGATACAGGAGGGTCCCCATGCCTATAACAGCAGGTGCAAGGTCAGATTGACTACAGTTGTTGGTCCCAGGCTACCCTAGGCTACATAGCAAGACTGACTTAAAGTGAGAAGAGGTGGAGAAAAAAAGAGAATAGGAAGAAGGAAGAGAAGGGGGAACATCATCGACAGGTAACCAAAAATACCCATGTAACTGTAAGCTTCTATTTCAAGACGACAGAAGCCACAGAAGAGCAGTGCAAACCACAACTAGAAAAACTCAATACCGAGGACAGAACATAGGAATGAAAACAGAGAAGGTGAAAACAAGCTGTCCCAATAAACTAAGAGGAAATGAAGTGATAAAAGAGAGATCTGCAACAAAGCGGTAAATGTCAAAGATGCAGTATACAGAGACAGGAGCCTGGAGAGGAAACCAAAGGAATGGTCACCCAACAACACTTCATGCAAGCGCCTTTGTCACAACAAATATTTGGAACCGCCAACGACAGAGCACAGGCTATACCCAGGAATACTAACATGAGTGACAATAACAGGATCTATTCTAAAAAACTTACCTGTTTCAGGGAGAAGACAATTCTGCAGTTGATGGAGGAGGGTCATCTATCTATGTGTTACTTTCATTGGTTTAATAAAGA
>LOJH01010131.1:6935-26985 GCA_001685095.1 Ellobius talpinus
TTTTTTTTTGCTGAAGCTGGTTGTGTGTGAAAGCTGCCCTTTTGTGGGTGCTATTCCTTACCCGAGCAGGAGAGCCCAACTGCCTTGGGCGTGCTGTGGCTCCTTGATTTACAGGGGTTCCCAATCCGACTGAGGGCTGCGCACACATTTGTTTGTGGTGAAACGCAAGTCACTGTCACTCACCAGGTAACATCTACTAGAATGCTTATAAATTTTTTAGTGGATAACAGTTATTCAAGTTTACAAGCTGTGCGGAACAAGAGGAAAACACATCACCAAACTCAGCAGGATAGCATTTGCAGACAGCAGGCCTCTGGGAGGGGGTGCCTGCGATGTGATTGTACTGTGTGGTGGAGTGGTTTTGTCTTGAAATTGTGATTGCAACCTATTTAGACTTCGTGTGTATTTGGAGTGAAGGGGCTGGATGCCTATCAAGTCCTCACTGGGTACCTTGGTGCAGCTGGACTTTGCATCCAGCCCAGCAGGGGAGCAGATGCCCAGATCCACAGAGGGAGCGTTAACACCCCCACCCTGAAACGCAGAAGCCAAGAATGCATGCCTCTGCCCCTCCAGCTACCCATGGTACAGTCCAACAGAGCATTGCTCCTGCCCCCTCACCACCCACTCTGCCCAGCCGGGCTCCACCACACAGCGCAGTCACCCCCTCCCAGAGGCCTGCTGTCTGTGAACGCTATGTTCGTTGACATGTTTTCCTCTTGTCTCAAACAGTTTGTAAACTTGAATAACTGTTACCCATTAAAAATTTATAACCATTCTAGTAGATGTTACCTGATGGTAGTGACTTGCGTTTCACCAAAGGCTAATGAATGGTGCTGATCCTCCCAATGTGTTTCTCTTCATTTGTGTTTTTGAATTTTTTGCTTTCAAAGTATCTATTCATATCTTTTACTGCTTTTATTGACATCTATTTTTATCCATTTAAATTGTCTTTATTATTGGATTGTAGGAATTCTTTATGTTTTAGGTTATACGTACATATCTATATTTAATTTCCATATCTGGTCTGTCTTTTTTACTTTATTTATGTGTGCATGTGTGCATGTGTTTGTGTGCATGTGTGCATGTGTGTGCGAGTGCATGATCAGTGCCGTCCTTAGGAATGCCATCCCTCCCCATTGAGGCGTGGTCTCTCAGTGTGCAGAGCTTACCAATTAGGCCAGACTGGCTGGCTAGCAAGCTCCAGGAACCCACTCTCCAGGACCTAGCATTGGAATTACAAACACAGGTCACCTCATCTGGATTTTAATGAGGGTTTTGGGGATTGAACTCGGGTTCCTGCACTTGCAAGGCAAGCATTTTACCAAGGAAGACATCCCCCTGGCCTTATCTCTTTATTAATGGTGTCATTTGAAGTGTCGGGGTTTTCAGTTTTGATGTAATTAAGCCTAATCTATTTTTATGGACCAGGAGAGCATTTGATCATCATCCATTCCAGTTTGTCTGTGTATATGTGTGTGTATGTGTGTGTGGTAGATGTGGTGTGTGTGTGTGTGTGTGTGTGTGTGTGGAGGGGCTGCCCATGAGTGCATGTGCAGAGGCCAGAAGATGACGCTGTTTGTCCTGCCGTCCTTTGCCCCTTATTCTCCTGAGATAAGGTCTCTCCCTAAACATGAAATTTGCCACTTTTTGGTCAGACTGGCTGCCAGCAAACTCCAGAGCACCTCCTGCTTCTGCCCTGTCCCCCAGAGTTGGGGTTACAGGCATGTGACCACTCCTGGCTGGAGATCCACACTCTGGTCCTCATACTTCCATGAACACCTAACTCAAAGTCATCATATTATAGCCGAGGACTCTGAGGGCCAGAAAGTCTGAACAGTAAATCAAGCAGAGCTGCCATAGTCTCTGGATGTGGACCTGGCTTCTGGGTCTCCAGTGCCCCACTTGCCCACTTTGTGGCTTGTTGGGGAGCTCCATCTTCTCAATTGAAATGTTCTTTTTTGGTGGGAGGAGGGGTTTGTGAGGGTCAAGTTCACAAAACTTAAAAGCCTTAGGAAGCTCAGTAGATTATAGGATTCCCACGGTTCCTCCCCAAGGTTATAAAAGCTAGGGTGAGGAGACTTAGGTGTCACTGCCTCCTAGGGAGGCTACCTTCAGGGCTTGCTCTCTGGCTGGGTTGTGCTTTCTGTGATACACTTGCCAGTGAGTAGCCCATGCTCTGGATGTCACCCCAGTCAATTTGTTGGCGCATTAAGCTAGATTTTGAGGGAATAATTTCTTCGATCTGTTGTTGATGCCTTGTCTTAGTTGAACTGACCTTGTCACATCTTTCCAGAAAACATCACACATTACTTAGGTTTTTAAATTATGTTTTAGATATGCCCAGTAGAGGGCACAGCATCCAGTACTGGTTTTCACTAGTGGACAGGCATGAAACAATGCAGATTGTTCTGATAAAAACGAGCTGTGAACCAGGACTGTCACAACTTGAGGAGTGGGGCAGGTGGAGAAGAAAGCTCATTTAAGTCACTGTGGACTGTGTAACAGGTCCTGTAGATTTTGACGTCACCATCCCAGCAGTGAGAGTCGCTTGATAGTAGACCAGCTGTGGGAGCTGTGCCGTTGATACATTCCCTGGCTCCCACACTCTTCAGCGGTTTGTGTTTCGTTTCCAACAAGCAGGGGTAGGAAAGTGGCTTCCTAGGCAAGGACTTTATTTTCTTTTTAATTTTTTATTTAAACTGCAAATACCTAATTTATTTAATGTTAAGGTCTCCCAAATCCCATCATTTCATCATGGCTAACACAAGGACTTTATTTTCTACATCCTATTCCTAGAAGGGCCAGTGGACCTGAGCGGAAGGGATGTTACCGCTAGTGCCAGGTCAGTCTCCTAACCAACTATTCCTAGATGGGTCAGCAGAACTGAGCGGAAGGGATGTTACTGCTAGTGCCAGGTCAGTCTCCTAAGGAACTATTCTCACTTGAGCCTACATGCTTTCTCTCCTTGTTTGTCAACAACTCACTGGTACCCATAGGAGCCTTGAGGGAAGGACAGCAGTGGGTCCACGTCGGTCTGGATGCGAGTGAATGTATGCAACACAGCCCCTGCCCATCGCATCATCACCAGCTGAACTTTAGATGAGTTACGAACAAGAACTAAGCCTTGGTCCTGATAGCCACCAAGATTATGAAATTTACGTATTATTATAACCCCATCTTCTTTAACCAATACATCAACGACATCTAACTTGAATTATGAAATATAATTTCTACTTCTTATGGCTGAGGCAAAGCTTATGGGGGGGGGTCAGGAGGACAACACTGTGAAATCCAAGGCCCCAGGGTGTGTTAGTGTTCACGCAGTCAGACTTAGGTTCCAGGAGTGGAAAAACAGTGCCTCCCTCTCCCAGACAAACACCCTGACAACAGGAAGTTAAAGTAGCTCTACTTTATTTCTCACAAAATAGTACCTAAAATAAAAACGACCTTATGGACTCAAACTCCCCGCAACCACCAGGTTTGCATAAAGCACACTCTAATGTGTGTTCTGGGTGGGAAAATTAACAGCTGTTAGAATCTCTGCAGACACAGCCTTCGCCCGGAGCTGCTCCTGTGCTCGTTTTAGTAGCTTCCAGATGAGTAAAATTAAGCTTTCTTTCTGTTCTTCCCACAGTATAATTTATTACATAACACAACTTGAACAAGAACCCGCGGATGTTTTCCTGAATAATAATTAGAAGAATAATGTTCCTGCTGTGGGTTGTCAGAGGGTACCCTTTCCACTGCTGGCTCACAGAATCGTGGGAAGAATTCGTGAGCCAGTCAAATGGAGACTTCTGGGCTCCTCCCAAATGCTCCCAGCTCTCACAGGGGCTTCTCTGGTGTTCAGAAGAGAGTGGTGATGATATGCTTGGTTTATTCTTATGTTTCTGAGTGGAATTTGCAAGTGTTTGCATGTACTCTCACCCCTAGGCTGTTGCTATACCATTTACTGTTCAGTGTGGGCAGATGCAGACTTCCAAACCCGAGTGATGGAGAGGGCGAGACAGGGCCGTGGAAGTGTTGGTTGGTCCTACCACCTACCTCCCAGGATGCAGAAATACCCAACATCATCACATAATGCTGGCTTACTGTGGTGGGAATGGTCCTTAGATTGTTCTACAGGGAAACCCAGAGAAGCTGAGTGGGGAGGCCACTGCAGGCCATGGTGAGCCTGGATGCAGAGGCTAGTCATGGCCCTCCTCACAACAAAGCTGCTCCTGGACTCCTCCAAACCTGAGGTCAGCTGCTGTCCAGGTAGGCGAGCGAGTTCTCTGTAGGAGGTGTACAGGGTGTGTGAAAGCTAGCTGGGGGCAACAGGGAGTTGAGGAAGGGTGGGTGCTGTCATGTTAACCGCGGGGTGTCATCTGAGCAGCTTTGGACATTCAGCAGAACTTGGTCTAAGTCTGTTCTGTCCTGTTTATCTGAATGGGTGTGTTGGCTCCTTCTCTAACCGTCCTGGTGACAATAGGGTCTAAATAGTGCCGAGAAGAAGGCATCCCAAAAAGAAGGGCAATTCCTTCACTCTGAGTGTTCTGGTTGTTTGGGCCTTACACTAGGATAGCTCACCTTAGCATTGCTTCTGTTTGGAATACTTCTATCTTTACAATGGATAGAGCCTAAGAAAAGGGCACAATAATCCTAAAATTGAACTTTTCACTCTGTCTTGGAACAGCAGATTTCCTTAAGTGGGATCCCTCTTGGGGACAGAGTGGCTGGCCAAAGGGAGAATGTGGAACTAGAAAGCAGGGTAGTGGGAAGAAACAACCAGCAGGGAGCATACTGGGCCAGTAGGGCTGACTGGGAGGAAGCTCTTCCTTCCTTGCCTTCTTGAGACACATCACTATTGCTTTGGGTTGCTTTGTTTGTACTGCAAAACACTGAAGCCCTCCTATATTCCAGTGTTTTGACCATTATAGGGATCTACCTGGCTCGTCTTTACTTCTCCAGAGGTCAAGCACTGACCTTTTGTTTTCAAAAAGGAAGCCATTCTCCATGGCCTGCAAGGCACAGCCTGTAGCCCGAGTCTCCATGCTTACAGGGCCCCTGAGTGCAGCACACTCGATGAAGATGCTGGTTTGACCCTGAATCTGCCGGCTGCGGTCTCAGTGGTAAATAGCCCTGGTACCCCAGTGCTCACCCCTGATGCTGGAAGTGGGTGGACAGCCTTCAGGCAGAACCTATCAGCTACCCTTGTCCTGCATGAGAGTACAGGGTTTTGAGTCCACCCTCCTTGGGCCTAAGTGTGCAGGAAGGGGAAGACTGCAGAAGGAATCCTGGTTTGGGGGGCCCTGGTCTTTAGTCTCACAGCCGCTTGAGTCTGATATTTCAAGCCTTTCTCTAGCTAGAGATAATACTAATATCCCACAGTGGCAGCTTTCTGCAGGGCATTAGAAAAATGGGGACTTTCTCTCTCAACAACAATGAGAATTTATTCTGAGGCTTTGTGATAAGAAATGAGAAAGAAAATCATTCCTAGAGGCAAGAGGAGCAGAAAACCATCTCAACAAAAGGCACAGACTTCTCATTATGCGTGATTACTCTTTCAATACGCATTTCCACAAGCCCATTCTTTGGTTTAAAAAGAAGGGCTCTTAAGTCTTTCATGATCTGCCATATCTTGCCCGAGGAAGGAAAACTGACCCAGAGAAGCTGGCGGAGGGTTGCTTTACTCCTTCTTCTCCAGCTGTCCGCCTCACCCTACTGCATTCCTGCTGTGGGACACGAAGCTGTGTTTACCAGAGACTGTCTTTGGGGGGTGAATGTGAAAGGCAGAGCCCCTATGAAGAGCAGAGCAAAGAGCCAAGAGCGACATCACTGATTTAATGACTGTTCCTCCCACCCATCCCCAGGGCACCAAGACAGATGCCCAAAAGCAGAACTGCCAGGGAGTGTGATGTTCTAGTGAGTGTCTTGGTGGCCTGTGAGTAATGCAAACCCTCCTTCCACGAGACAGTTAGAACTGCAAGGCTCTGGGGACAAACTTCTGCGCTTCCCTCTTCCCCCTTTATTAGCTCAAAAACAAACTAAACTTCAACCTCTTGGGTGCAGCATTTAATTCACAGAGAAAGACAAAAGCAGCAAGACAACCTACATTCTGCAAGGCTTGGTGAAGAATCAGTACCTGTTTACAGAAAATGGGTTTGCTCCGGGCTCTGGAAGTCTTAGCTATCCTGGGCAAGCAGAGTACCAGATGAGGGCCGAGTCTGTGACATGAAAGGCCACTGAGCTTGGTGACTAAGTAGGCCGATTCTGGATTATTCTTCAAACACAGGAATTCCACTGGGTGATGCTGGGCAGTATAAAGACCCATCCCATGCCTCCCAGGTGCATGGGGATGGCAAGCATGACTTTAGTGCGGAGCTTCTATGTATGAAAGCAAACTAGCCCAGGGCCTGGCACTTGGGGCCTCTGGTTGCCTTGCCGTTGCCCTCAGACAGGTACTTAAATTTTGATGCATGTTCAAGGAAAACCCATCTGTCTGTCTCCTTTCCTTTCCCATACTCCCTGACTTCAGCCTACATGTGTCTCTCTTCTTTTCCTTCCTCCCTGCCGTCAGCGTCAGCATATCTCTCTGTTCTGCAGTTTCTAGGGAAGGGAAGCTCCTTGGGAGCCTTGCTGGGTGAGAAGACTCATGGGCCACCATCTCCAGATGCTTCCGAGCTGACTACTGACGGGTCCAGCCCGGCCTCAGTCTTCTGCTCTTGCTTGCCTAATGTGCCTGCCGTGTGATGCTCCTCTTGTACTGAAAGTAAGCACATCAAGATCCGATCCCACTGTCTCCCTCATAGGTAGACTAAGATAGGCGGCTTCCCGCTCTCCAAGCTGAAAAGCGTTGGGCACCTTGTTAGTCTGACTTTCCTATTGTCTCTTACTTTGTAAACTGGACCAAATCCTTAGTCTTCAGGCACCTCAGGAGCGTCCCTGCTGCTTTCCTCAGTGATGGGCCTCAGCTTCCTCCCCAGGCCTGTCTATTCACATCAAAATGGTGCCACTGACTTTTCTGACACCCAGGAGAGTGCCAAGGATCCCCTTCCTCCTTAAAAGCAGCACCATTCTTGTTATCTGTCCTGAGGTCAGTCCTGTCCGCAGAAATCACTGCAGTGCAGCTTGTTTCCAAAGATCCCATTCCCCGTAGCCAAATAAAAGTCAGCCACAGGCCTTAAGTCGGTCCTCTCGCCTGCCCCACTCGGAAGGCTTCCACCAATCATTGCCAGTTCTGCTATCAGACCAATTCCCTGTCCTTCTTCAATGGAGCTAAACCGAAAACTTTGTGCCATGCTTAAGTACATGCACCTGGGGTATGATGGATCTGGTCGTCTTTAAGGACCAGAGGGGTTTTTCTCCCTAGTAAATGCCACTGAGACTCAGCTATGTGGGAGGAGGCAGAAAGGTTCAGCTATGCTTACTATGACTTTGATTCACGCCTCCTTCTTCTACATGGTCTGGGTCAATCTAACAACTAAGGACTTACTGTCTTGAGTCTTTGAAATCCTTTCAGTTTGAGGGCAAGGTCTAAATTGCCTTATTAGAGTGGCATGTGTGTGCGTGCGCGCATGCGCACATTTGTGAGCACACGTGTATGCACTTGATGTTGCCATGTGCTTTTTCTTTGTACTACAATTCTCTCCCTCCTGGCAACATGAAGAATGATGATTTCTTTTGGTGGAGCCTAATACATTGCTCTCCACTCAATGAATATTGTTACCTGACTCCCATTCCAAGCCTGAGGGAATCTAGATTCACAGAGGAATAGAACCTTACAGACTTTGGAGTCTGACTGTAATTCTACTTGTGAACCACCCGCTTCCCAGAGGAATAGCCAGTGATGGATGCCATTGTCAGAAACCCAGATGCACACACTCATACATCAGCCAGGAAATTATATAAACAGCTCACCCAGCAGGCCAGAGCTGACTCACCCATTTGCTTCCCATGGGAAGAGAGGTGTCAGGAAACCCAAGGCAGCAGCAGGAAACAGACAAAGGAGGAGTTAGTGGAGGATTGGATTTGCAGCTCCCCCTTGCTTTTCCCGTCATCATCCTTTGCTGAGGGCAGCAGCAGCAGTAGGCTAGAGCTTGGGGTTTGCAGTTGCATTGCTGTAGGATCAGGACTACAGGCAGCTGTTTGGAAACACTGCTCTGGAAGATGCTGCCAGCCTGTTTGTGAGGTGTGCGTCAGCAGACACACACTGTTCTCTTTGCATAGGAACAGAGGGTGTCTACATTTTCCTTAGGGATGGATGCCGCCCCTACCTGGGCTAAGCTCATACTATGACATTTAGTCTCTTTAGAAAGTCTATGTTGACTCCAGCAAAATGGGAGCGGAGGCTAAGGCTAAGGGCTCTACAGGGGGAAAGAGCAGAAAAGCAGTCCAGCATGTCCAGCAGCAGCTCTAAAGTAGAGGGTGGTTTACCGATAGCGGCAGGCCAAAGCATTGACATTCTTGACCACATAAAAGCCCATGGTGACTGGAGGGATGACCAATGTCCGGCCAGCTCGTAGGGGGCGGGGCTTCAGTTCTGGAAGGGTCCCATCGTCCACCATTACTAAGGGCTGTCCGTTGAGCTGCACTGACCTACAGCAGGGGAAATAGAGGACCCATTATCACATACTTGCATCTTTTATTCGTGTCTTTGACAGGTAAGACAATTGGCATGCAACTTGTTTAGAGTTATTCTGAAAGCAACAAAGATAAGCTGACAGCTCCAATGTTTCAAGTCTAAGAGTGAGTTTCATATTTAGTATTTACAGATGTTTCTGCTGTAGCAACACCAAAAAATAGGTAGTAATGTGGGCATCTGTGACCACAACTCACTTTCCCTGTTCATTTTTCTTCTTTTTGTGTAACTGGACATTTGCAGCTCATAGAAAAGGGACCATATCCATAGCAAACATAGAAAAGACAGACGGCACATCTAGGCTGAAGGGGAGGGAAACAGCAACCATCAGCGGCTTAAGGCACAGAATCTCAACAGCCCCCAGCCATTCCTGATGCTTGTGTCCTAAGTAGAAGTTCAGGTTTATGGGTCAGCAGAAAGATCCAGATCAGGTTGCCACCTGGAAATAAGGTTGCAAGTCACTTTCAGACAATCAATCAGCATTGCCCAGTGACAGCTGTCTTGGTCCTTGTTCAAACTTCATGGTGCCAACCAACACTGTGTGATGTCATTTGAACTAATAGACCAAAACATTATCAAGAGATACAGAGACCTCTGTTTGCTGTTCCTTCTGCATTACAAATGACCAACAAGTTTAGAGATAATCAGACCCATGCCTGATAGAGCAATGGATTCCAGAGATAAAGGTGCGGTAAATTGCTTCCAATGAAGAATGGGGCAGAAGAGCTCCAGGCCTGGTCCTGCATGGGTTGAATTGGGTTGAGTAGCTCCATCAGAGCAGAGGGAACAGTCCACTCTCTTGTTGGAATGACTGAGGAGTGAATGAGCAAGCAGGAGACCCCGGTTGAATAGTCAGGCCAGCCTCTGGATGGTGTGGGAGTGTGAGGATAGACCGAAAGGTCAGTATTGACTTCATCAAATATATTAAGACGCTTTTGATTCCAAAAGTCAGGATGCCTTTACTTCCTCACTGTGAAGACAGTCTACCTATTAGAACGGTAAGCCAGGTAAAGCCGGGGGAGGATGCAGATGCAAAAGAAGCCTCAGACAGGTTATACCTTTGTAGTCTATTTTCTTATTCTATTTCAGGTGATGTGAATATCCAACAACCAGATGTCTAATAACATAAATTAACTTTCTAAAGCTTGCACGAATGTGCATGTCACCTCTCTGTTTGCAAACCTCAGTGCTCTCTCTTATATGTAGAATTAGGTACAAGGAATTAGATAACACACTTTACATTCAGATGCTGCCAGAGTACTGATGTCGTTGGGTTCTGGGAAGTGCAGAATAAAGTGTGATAAGCAAATGGTCCACCATCTGTACTACAAACAAGTAGCTTTTCTGTATCAGCCCCTCCGAGTCTCCTCATTGTGGGGCACAGGGAGAACTGGGGAGCATGGGCTGAAATCTCTAATTTTAGGAGCTGGATCACTAACTTAGGAACTGACTGTCAAACCCCTCAACTGCACTGCCCTTCAGCCTCTGCACCTCTAAGAATATTCCCCAGCTATAGTGTGAATGAGATGAACTAAGAAGCATGGACAAGCTTTGGAGGTACAAAGAGCCAGGCAAGCAGGAGGTGTTCTCGTTGTTCTCTTCCTTGTCACTGTGGTCACACCTCTGGTCCTGGCCATTCTTGGCTCCTCTGCAGAACTGACTTTCTCATAGCTCCTTTCTGCAGAGCTCTTCTCCCCTGCGGCTCCCACCACTGCTTCTCCTCTCTCTGGTTCTCTTCCATCTGGATGCTGTTTCTTGTTGATGGGGATCAAACCTTTCTCACCTGCCACTCAGATGATGAGCCCCATCCTATGTTTTGTTCTTGGATGCTTCTTAGGACCTGTGCTCCTTTTAGGGCGTGTCCCCAACACTGGTGAATTTGATCACTATTCACATGTTATTGCTTCCTGATGCTGAATCCCTGACCCCGACCCTTCTCCTGACTCATATGTCGACTTAGCAGCCCAAAGAAGCCCCAAAGTCACATGGTCCAATTCAAGCTCCATGCTTCTGCTTTTAAAAACACCTGTGACCGGACTGCCACTTACCCAGTCACACAAGCTAGAAAGCCAGGGTCTCCCGGGGCAGCCAGGGTCACAAAGTTAAACCCATTCTGTCTTTAACGCTTGCCATGTCTGCTGATTTCTGCCCCCATCCCTATCACTGTGGCTCAGAAGCTGCCTCCTGGCCTGTCTGTGTGCCACCTGTTTACACATGGTCACTGTCATTGTACTGCCTGCCACCTTCCACCTCTCCCCTACGATGCTGACTCCAGCTACTTCTCTAGTCTCAGTCGTGGCCCCAGGGGCAGGTGTGTGTGAACAGTCAATGTAAGGAGGTTATCAATCCATACATATGCAAAGATGGGTTTAGATTTTAAAAAATATTGCACATAGATGGAATAAATTTCTTCAAAGGAAAATATTAAACAGATATGTACAGTGGGATTAAAATATTCAAGGGATATGGTTGGGATTAATAAGACACAGGCCAATTTAAAACGGTTATAAAATTATTATTAATTTGTGGGGAAAGACATTTTTAGATAATTAAATTTTAAAAATTTTTATTTATGTGAATATGTACCTGTATCTATGTTATGTATGTGGGGGCGGCTCACAGAGGCTACAATTGTCAGTGGAGCTGGAGCTACATCTGGCTGTGGGCTGCCTAATTTGGGTGCTAGGAACCAAACCTGGGCCTTTGGAAGAGTAGCAAGCACTATCCGCTGGTGAGCTATCTCTCCAGCCCAAGAAAGAGAGCTTTTATGATAAAGACTGGTGTGCGACTTGCATTTCAAAGGGTCACTGTACTTGAGGAAGCTGGGCATCTTTGCCCTGGCTTGTGCAAACTCAGTGGCTTGCAGTTTTGTGTATGGGTCCTTCGGGGAGACCTCCACCTAGCAGGCAGCTGTCCATCTGCACTCTCAGTCTAGCTCTGAACAGTCCTTGAGGTCTGTTTCTCTAACCCTGGGCTGAGCTCTCTAGCCTCTGCCCTCCTTTCTCTGTGGTGTGGGGATTTGCTGCTTTGTCCCTCACTGGGCTGGGAAAACACAGAGCACAAAGGCCTGAGGCAGGGAACAAACGTTTTTGGAAGAAGAGAATGAATGGTTTTTGAGATCCTTTGCATAATTTCTAGGCTTCCTCCTAAAGTTTCTCAGCTCTAGAGAGACTCCCTGGAGGGCTGCAGAGTGTCTCTACAGATTCTCTTAACTAGAGATTACTCTGCCCCTCCTTGGAGATGTTAGATAAGATCTAAATTATCACCGACTCTCAGTCACTCCCCAGACACTTTATTCCCACCTGACAGGAGGCCATTGATCATTGCTAGTGTTTTTCACCTAAAAAAATAAAAAATCTATATGGCCATCTTTTAGCTAGGCTGGCATGAGGTAGTCCTGTGAGCAAGGCTGTTGAGACCTTGAGTCCTCACGCGTCCTTATCTTTAGATCCCGTCACTTAAAAGACAATGTGCTTTATCACCACTCTGTCCTCTTTCTTCTGCTTATGTTTTTCTTTCAATATTTATCAACCAGGGAAATCATATCATGCTAAATATAGCACTGTCTTTCAGTTATGTGCACTGAGAAACTAGTAAGTTTGTAGTCACATCCATGATGAAGAGAAAGATCACGGTTCTCAGGTTTGCTTTGCCTGGATTGTTCAGTCCAGGTGTTCAGCAGCCTCGTGTTCCACACAAGCAAGTCAAAGTTTAGGGGGTCTAAAACTTATGTCAGTCACCCAGCCAGGAAAAAGCAGGCCTGATGTTTGCCAGGATTCCCTTAACTGTAGTCTTGACACACGGTTGCTAAAGGACCTTGTGCAATATACAAACCTTTGTTATTTTTGTAACTTTGCCATTGAGAAACAAGGTTAGAGAGAGAAAGTGGCCTTGGCAAGGTCACAGAACTAATAAGCAGGTAAACTTGGTTCTGGCCTCCTGACCACCTCTTTCTAGTTGTCTGTCCCAGTTTTAGCAAGCACTCGGCAAGATCACATTTCTTCCTTGAAAAACCTGTCTCACCATCATGTTTCCATCATCTGTGAGGGCTTCCTTACTGGATCATGATGTTTCAACCAAATGCTAAATGATCCAGCCGAGGCTGAACTAATTTCCCTGCTTCCCAGAATTGCTGAGGTTGTCTAAACTACCCAAATATTGGGACAACTGTATTTTATCGCCTTTTGTTTTTACAAAGATTGAGTTACTTTCCAGCTTCTAAACTTGCTTTCTCAGTTTTGCGTGTTAATTAAAAAGGGATTCGATGTGTCAATTCAGAGTCAAGCCCTCTGCCCTGCCAGCTCTCCATGGGAGCCTCTTGACTGGGTCACTCCCCCTCCAATACATGTTTGCAATGTCTGGTCTCTAGGTCTTATTATGGTTCTTAATAGTCATGGGTATTTAAGTAGGGGTTCAGCTTTTCTCAGGTCCCAGAATAGAAAGTTCAATGAACACATCCTTTTGGAACCTTGAAGGCAATTTATGTTCTTTCTCTTTCTCTCCCTCCCCACACCTCTCGTGTGTGTCTGTGTGTCTGTGTGCACACTTTTGTGGGGTTATTTGATCAGAAGCAGACTTGAGAGCTGCTGAGAGCTGATTTTGCCTGGAATTTTGGGGAGTCTTGAAGAGGAGATTAAAAAAAAAAGACCCCAGTCCAGCCTCAGCCACTTAGAATGAATTATTTGCCTGCTCTGCGTTTAGGTTTCTCCAGAGAATGAATGACAGGCCGGTGAGATGAATCTTAGGTCTCCTTTGTCTTGGCTGTTTGTCAGTCAGGCTGCCCATTCCTAACAGCTGGCCTAAGGCAAAGTTCAATGTCTAATTTAGACTGACCCTGAGCAAACAGAAATCTGAGCATGATGTTCCCCGTCTAGAAGTTCAATGGCTCTTAGAAGACCATTTGAAGAGCCATAAGCCAGCCTATGATCAACACTTCCAGCTTAGAAACTGATTCCAACTTCTACCCATTCCAGGTCTCCCTGGCCCCCTCACCTTTCATTCCTTGCGGCAGCTTCTCTGGTTAGTTTTCTAATCTCAGGATTCTGTCTTTGTTGTTTCCTTTGCCTGGAGCTTTGTCCACACTCTGCCCCCAGCTGCTGCTGTGTTTTCTTCTTTAAAATATTAAATTTAAGTGTGCATGGAGGGGGTGATATTTGCATACTGACTCAAGTGCTCATGGGGGCCAGAAGGGGGCACTGAATTCCCTGGAGCTGGGGCTAGGGAGACTGGAAATTGCTCAATATGGGTGTGGGGAGTCAAAGGGGTCCTCTGCGAGAACAGTACCTGCTTGTAATACTGAACTGTCTTTCTAGCCCCCTAACTTCTTGATCATCTTGATTGCTATTCAGATCAGGTACAGGTGCTCCTCAAAAAAATTCCCAGCACTTCTTGGTCCTCAGCTTGGATCCCAATTGTGGCTGCTTGTCCTCGCCCCAGATAGGAGGGCCTGTGACTGTGTCACTCTTTATTATCCAGTCACGCACACAACCGATGGTCAATAAAAAATATTAAAAATAACTGTACAGTCAGAAGAACTACAGCCCAGATAGGAAAGACAATAGACTACAAGTCCAGAAATTGAACTCAGTCTAGATCGCAGACATTAAATGTGCAGGTCTAGCTAGGTTTTTCGGCCGCTTCCGGTAGGCTTCTAGATCGTAAATAATACGATTGAAGACAAGAAAGGAGTAGAGTCAGGAGACCGAACAAATAAGAATGTGTATGTTAACGTGCACGTGTGCTTCAAACACGGGCTCTCTCCTTGTGCTTAATTTTGAGCCACTAGGGGGCACTCTTGTCCTATACAACAGCGAGGGGAGAGCCAGCATGCAAGGTTGCTCCAAGGAAGCCAAACTTGTTCTCTGGTCTCTGCTGTCCTCACTCCATCTCCCCAAGGCCGGGACTTGTACGTACCTGTGCTTGGCGTGTCAAAGGAACAAATCGCAGTATCAATCAAACCCCAACCCAAATTTCACTATGGCCCTCTTGGCACGGCTCCCTCCTGGAGTGGGGCCTAATATTAAGGAAATAGGCAAGCAGGGCTGCAGTTCCCGCTGCGGTGCGGGCTTCCCAGCCAGTGTGCCTAGAGGGATCCTGCCGCAGGTGCGGAGTCGCTGGCCGCGGGCGCCAGGCTCTTTGGGGCTCCGGGTCCTCAGCCGCCCCGGGCCGCACCTGTTAACGCGGTTTCCCGAGCTGGGCTGGGAAACTGGTGTGTGCAGCTGCCCTGCCCTCCTCCAGGTCAGGGCCAGGTTAGAGACTGGAGGGGCTCAGCCAGGCTTCGGAATCCTGGGGCTTGCTCCTGCTCCAGGAGAGGCAGAGAAAAGGAAGTTCCTTTCACGTGTTCCTGAGCAATGTCGATCCCCTAAGGATCCCTGAGCTTTTGACTAATAGCATCTGGGAGACCCTACCAAAAAGCCCATTCTTCCTCTAGGCGCCATCAGGTGTAGCTAGGTCCACAGGTTGTTTGCTACACTGACTCCCCTCCTTTCTTCATTCTCGGTAGCGCTTACTCAGCAGTCTGCCTACCGCAGTAGTTCAGGTGCGCTTGAGTTCCAGTCAGTGTACTTCTCTAGGCCCCCCACCGCTGCGACAGAAAGGAGACCGGAGAGAAAAGATGGGCAAGGAACCTTCTGTTTCCCTTCACCCCTCTAGGAGCCCCCCTGCTTGAAGCTGATGAAATAATTTACCCTTCATTCTACCATTCGAAGGGCACACCCAGGGTCTGAAGACCTTTGATCTAGCCGCCGTGCCCCCCCACCCCGCCCCCGCATTACTCCCTAGGACTGTTTCATAAGGCACAGGGTTCCTTGAAAGGGATATGGATGGGCTTTTTATGTGTGTAGTAGCTTCGGGGGTCATGATTTGACTGGCGTTCCACCTAAATCTGTGTCATAATGGTCCGAGCCACAACAGGATTCTACCATGTGCTTCTGATGCCTTAAAATAAGAGCACACTTGGCAGGCAAGATGAGCGCCCAGCTAAGAAACCTGAATTTATACTGATACTGCTAACTTTCAACAGATGAAGGGCTCATCTGGGTGTGGTTTCAGAAGAAAATTTGATTCTGCAAGGATCTCAAAGCTCCATGTCATAGGCATATCACACTCAAACCGCAGGGCACAATAGAAACCAGATATAAAAACTACAGAGACATTGCCCCACGGTTAACTATGTCTTATTCCCGCTGTGAAGAACAGAGCCACGATCACCGTGCTTTGCGGGTATTACTCCTATTTCCATAGTTCTTTGTGGTGTACGAAGTCGGTTATAACAGACTTAGGCCTTGCCCACTAGGCCAGAAGTCACTGTAGCATGCAAATGTGTGGCCAAAGACACTATACTAAACACATTATAAAGAAAAATACAAATAGAAGGAAAATCAAATTTAGCCTGGATTTCAACATTTTCTGTGGTCTGGTCCCAGTGTGTCTCTGTGGCCTTTCTCCTCACCCTACAGGCATCCTGTATTCTATGTGGGGAGATTTGCCACCTACAAGACAAAACAAGCCCTGAATCTGTAAGCTTATCTTGCAGCCTCAAACGACCTCCCATACCACAAATATTTCCTAGAAGCATGGCTTCTTCTGGCTAAGCACAGTGGCTTCAACCTTCAGTCTTTTCCAGATCCTGTGGCAGATTTCCCTCTCTCCTTCCCTCATGCTTCCGAGTTCCTGTGTTATTCTCAGTGTTCTGGCGTCTGAGAGTTAATGCATCCTTTTTGGAGAGGGAAGCATCTTTCCCCAGACCTACCTGTGTGAAGCAGGGAGAGGCAGTGTGGGCAAGAGCAGCCCCGTGCAGCAGAGTACATGGAGAGGCAGTGTGGGCAAGAGCAGCCCCGTGCAGCGGAGTGCAGGGAGTACAGAGTTTTTCCAAATGTGAGTATGAGATAGTCTATAAGCCACACTCAAAGTGGAGATTCCTTTATGGTCATGGCTCCCTGGGTACTTCTTGAAATCCATTAAAGCAAGCAGATAAATATCTTAGTTTTACTGACTTTTGACACTGCTCCCTATAAAACAGGTGCTCCATGAGGCCCTCAAGAAAAAGAAGATGCTCTCTGTGACCTAGCCTCTGTTCCAGAATCCATAGATATCAAAGGGCAGCTGATGTGTGCAGTGACTCTACGCCTCCTTAGCAGAAAGAAGCATGGAAAGGGTGGTCTTTAAAGTGGCTGCTGGAGCTGTTCTGTGCTGTAGGCTCCTTCTGTGGGATAAACCACCTCCTTCCTAATGCCTAGAAGCGTGGATTCAAGACTTAGGCCTAGCCTCATCATCAAACTGCAAAGAAGACAAAGGCTGTCTCTCCTCCGTCTACAAGAACTGCCTACGGATTTACCTTCCCTCCCCTTAACTTTGGTGCCAACTATTCAGAGCCGTGTTGGCTATGTCTTGAAGAACTCGTCGTATGGAAAGGGACAGAAATCCCTGCCTGAATAGAGGGTCCCCAAATCAGTGAGGCTGGGGACAGACCAGAGCCATGATGGACAGCTATGCAGAAAGCTTGCAGCTGTAGGAAGTGAGCTGGAGGAAAACACATTTGAAGCCGAGAACAAATGGAAACCTCTCAGGAAGCAGCAGCGAGAGCTGTGGCTCTGCAAACATCTTGGTTTAGAATGTCAAGTCCCTGCAAAATAGAAAATCATTTCATAATCCTATAATCTACACATTACTAATCTGGGATTTAAAACAAAACAAACAATAAGGCTTTGAAAATCAGCTCTCAGCCTTTTGCTAAGGCATGGAAAATTCCCCGGGGGGGGGTTCATGGCACATTCACACCTTTGGCAAAATGGCTTGGGGCCTGGATGGGGAAAGATATAAAATCATCTGGGACCATGTCCCAGGGTTTATGGAAGGCCAGTGGTTCCCAACTTTGGTCACATATTTGAATCACTGAGGGAGCTTTAAGAGTCCTTCAGCCTGAGCCCAACCCAGAGATTTTGGGTGAACTGCCCTGGGGTGTGGTGTGGACTCTGGCGTTTGGAAACCCACAGTTTGTTTAAAGCACAGCCAGGGCCAAGCAGCACTGGTGTCAGGAGGGGTAGAGATATTGGCAGTTGGGGTGAGATGGAGTTAAGCAACCACTGACTGCCACAATCTGAATTTACTTGGATTAAAAGCGCCTTCTTTCCTCTCTTACCATACCGTATGAGGCAGCCACACTTCTAACCCAGAAGATGGGAATTTTTTAAGGAGAATCCTTTGGTGAATAAACTGGTGAGCATTTCTGGCCTGTCACCAGAGCTGCTTCATTTAAGGTCCCCTGCCCCAGGTCAGTACATTGGTGGCATGGATATCCTCTTAGTATGGGGGCGTTTGTGGGCAGCACTTCACAGGGTGAAGCGGCATGCAGCCAGGTGGAGAAAGGCTTAGCGGTGACCTCACACTCCAGGAAGAAAGCTCTGAACACACCGTTCCTTTGGACAGTCTTTCACATCCTGCAGCTCCTTCTAAGTCCTGGCTTGCATCACAAGCCCTTTACTGAGAAACTTTGTTCGGGTAGAAGAAGACTCTGGGGGGGGGTGAAGAATGGGGGGGTGAAGAATAGGCCACTCTGTACCTTTACTGCATTCTTAGATGTGTATAGAATGGTTTTCTTAGACCGTGCCATATACACGGTCTCATCAGGAGTCACAGAATACCTTAAATTCAACAAGGCTTACTAGGCTCCGATGAGCGAGTTTGCACTCTCTGAAGACCCTGCCTGGGGCTCCTTCTCTCTGCATGTTTGGGATCATCAGGATTGACTCAAATCCTGAGTACAATCATTTTTAACAGACGCCTTTGTTCACACACATTCTTTCTTCCTACAGTGTCCACTTGGAGCACAGACTTGCTGTCAGTGTTTAAAGTGTCATCTCCCTGCTTACTCACAGCCAGCTCATAAATGTCCCCAGGTAGCATTCTTGCTATGTGGGGTGTCCAGACGACTTGCCTTTTCTCCTGAGGGGGCTCCAAATGACCTTTCAAAAGGGCTGCATTTGCCCCAACAGAACCCTTTTCTCCAGGTAAAGGCCTGCTTGGGCTAGCAGGTTCTCCCACACCCTTTTAGTCTTAAGTATCACACCTTGGAGCTCCTTACCTGATACTGTTCATAAACAAACTCCAACTCACAAATGGGTTAAAGAAATGAATACAAGCGCTCTGGCTGCATAGCTCAGCAGCACAGCATGTGCCTACCAGGCAGAAAGGCATGAGTTCAACCCTCAGTGTAGAAAGTGAGAACAAGGAGAGCAAAAACGTGATTGAGAGAAAGAGAGAGAGAGAAGGAGATAGCAGTGCATATTCATCTGAGATCAGGAATATAAATTCACACACTTTTAAGTAATTTCAGTGGAATGGAAGAAACCCTAAAGAACAAGATAAAAAACAAATACTTCATGTCAAAATAATACCCTAAAAATGAAATACTTGGAAATTTAGTATGTAAAATACTAGAAAATATAGTTCAATATAGATGATAGATGTTGGAGGGGGAGTGGACTTATATTAGATCAAAATTATATGCTTCTAATAAGAAAAATTAATACCCCAATGGAAAAATAGGCACGGGACCCAGGGAACTCATGAAAACAATACGTTAGTGGCAGATGCCAAGCATCTTCAATCTTGCACATATGCAGAGCTCATTGTTGAAGAATAGCATCTTCAATATGAAGTTAGCAAAGCAATGAAGACACTAGTGGGCTGTGCTGACATGCTGACAGCACATTTCCTCTTCTTTCTCAGACCTCTTCACCTAAGGTTGGATGAGTAACAAATCAGAAAGCTGATTCCATGAGGTAAGATCCTACAACTCGGTGGCTGCCAGGGAGATCAGGGACAGGGCAAGCAAGCTGGAACTAGGTCATCTGAAGAATCCCAAGGATCCCCAAGGCACAGATGAGAGCTCGCAGGAGATACATTGAAACCTGGGTATATGTCTAGTCTGCTCATCTTTCTTAAAGCAAGGGTAGACATGACACGAGAGAAACCTTTAGCCTCATATACGGAGGGCTGTTCCTGTAATTGGATCCATCTAATAATGGAGTGGACCAGCTCAGGAGCTGGGCTGTGTCATCCAATAGAAACTGAAATACTTTTAGGCAAGCACATCATAGGAGAAACTTCTTATTGTACCTTTTGACAATTTTCTTCTAGCGAGCCATCTTTCAATAACTGCACAACTTTTATAAAGAGGTGTACTTTTTAAAAAGAAATTAATCTGAATGATCTTAGTGAGGGTCCCAGAAACCTATAGGAAGTATATCTGGTTCCAACAGTCCAGGTACCAGCTACTGTCAGCAGCATTTAGATATCAGCAGTGTGCTGGCCCAGAGGCCACACTCCTTTTTACCAGGTCTGTTGGTATCTAAACCCAAACCATGGTGCTTCCTTATTTACTGATAAGAAGGAGTTGGTAGTGTCCAGTTAAATTCAGGGCTTCTACAA
>LOJH01010132.1:0-13154 GCA_001685095.1 Ellobius talpinus
GCCGTGCGGGAGCTGGGTGGGACGAAAGCAGGCCCGCTCCCCTATCACTACAATCACTAACTATTCATCAATTGACTCCCTACCCCGTTAGCATAAAGCATATTCTAGGGTATGCATGAGAATAGATTTAGTGCAAGTTATTACACCATACATTTTTAAATGTACTTTACCTTTAGGAGCACTGTTGACAGTACAGATGAGCATCTTCCTGCCCCCACATGCATAACCACCCATATTATCCCCTCTCCATGCACACGTGAGTGGTACAGTTTTGAGAACTGACGAACCTACACTAACAGTTATCAAAATCATCCAAAGTCCACACTTTGTATTATTGCTTAGTCTGGTGCTGCTGCCCATTCTGTTGGTTTTGGGGGGAACACACATACTGCGATGAAGACAGCAATATAATACTGTGAGAATAAGTTCACTGTCCTCAAAATCCACTGCTGTTGATTTAACCATGGTAATTGTTTGTTTTAGTGTCTGTGATGGTTGGTTTTACTTGTCAGTTTAAAGGAGGCGAGAATCACCTGGGAGACCACTGGGTATGCTTGTGAGGAATTAGCTTGGAGTATTACCTTGGTTTAGTACATTAAGGTGGGAAGAGCCATGCACTGCAGGTAACATTGTTCCCTGAACTATATGAGCAAAGGGGGAAAAACTGAGCAGAAATATGTGCTCATTGTTCATGGCTCTCTGCCTCCTGACAATAAACACAATGTGACTAACCCTTCATGTCCCTGCTGCCATGACACCCATGGATGATGGACTGTACCCTGGTACTGTCACTATGAACACAATGTGACTACCCCTTCTGCCATAACTCCCGTGTACTGTACCCTGGAACTGCGAGCCAAAACAAACCCTTTTCCTCTTAAGTGGCTTTTGTCGAGGCATTTTATCACAGCCACAGGAAAAGTAACAAAGACACTATCTCCAGGATTTTGTCTTTCCCAGAATGACTGACAGCTAGAATCTTTTCAGAGTGGCTTCCTGCCTACTAATAGGCATTTAAGTTTCCTCCATGTCTTTTCATGGTTTGACAGTTCATTTCTTTTCAGAGCTGAAGAATATTCTACCCTGGGTAGACCAGTACCACAGTGTATTTATCTGTTCATCCACTGAAGGACATCTTTGGTGCTTCTGTCTTTCAGCAATTATGAACAAAACTGCTATAAATATTCATGAGTATGTGTTTGAATGAATGTTTTTAATTTATCCAGGTAGATATCTAGGGTTTTGTTATTGTATTGTATGATGAATGTGTTCTGATTCATTTGATTTTGGGGTTTCTTTTTGTTTTGTTTTATTTTGTTTGTTTTCAGTCAAGGTCTTGCTATGTAATTCAAGCTAACTTGCAACTCACTATGTAGCCCAGGATGGCCTTGAACTTATGAACCTCCTTATACCTCCCAAGTGCTTGGATTACAAGTATATACCACCATGCCTGAAAGTTTTGTTTAGCTTTGTAAATCTGCCTACTAAAGTAGCTATACCATTTTGCATCTAATCATCTGTGCTATGCTGGTTTTTTTAAGATGTAGTATAATTACATCATTTCTCCTTTTCTTTTCTTCCCTCCAAATCCATATACCCCCTTTCAAATTCTACTCCTCCTTTTGCATTAAATTTCTGTTACATAAACACACACACACACACACACACACACACCTCAGTCTACACAATTTTTAGCATATGGCTGCCTAATATTTATAATATTCACTATCTATTTATACTAGCTTCTTATTGTTCTGTCTTTGGATGTCATTCTTCAGGCACTTCATCCACCTCATTTTGAGACTTGCCAGCTTATTTTTGCCTGAAATTCACATAGTGGGTTTGGCAGGTCAGTTATCAAGCTCCAGGGTTTCTCTTGTCTCCACCTCCCCAGGGCTGGGGTGACAAATTTGCATGACACCATCAGGCATTTTTACCTGGGTTCTGAGGACTGAACTCACATCCTTGTGCTTGTAAAGCAAGCACTTTACCGACTACCCCATTTCCCTGAACCTTATTCTTAAGTGTAAAAGTCCTTTGTATATTTTAGACAATCCTTTTTCTAGCTAATAGAAATTATAATATTAATGAAGTCCAGCTTATCAATTATTTATTTTGTGTATTATGCTTTTGATTGTCATGAGTTATATAGATTTTATCTTTTGTTTTCTTTTAGAGTTCTGGTTTATGATTCACATTTAGGTTTGTGATTCTTTTTCTTCTTTTCTTTTTCTAGTTAATTTTTGTGAAGGGTTTAAGGTCTGTGTCTTAATTTACTGTTTTGCATGTTTTTCAGGACTAAAATAAAAGGTAATTTTTTTTCTTTCCAATATCACACTGTCTTGATTATTTTAACTTTATAGTAGATCCCAGAATTGAGTAGAACCAGCCCTCTACCTCTGTTTTCCTTTAATACCATGTCAGCGATTCCAGATCTACTGTGCTCCAAAATAACTTTAGATTAAGTTTCTCAACAGCTACAAAACAACTTTAGGGAATTTTGTTTGGGGTTGCTTTGAATCTACAAATCAAAAGGAGAACTGATATATTCGTAATACTAAGTATTTCTATCTATAAACATGGAATATTCCTCAATTTATTTTGTTTTTCATTTATCTCTTCCTTCATAGTTTTATACTTTTCATCATAACACACACACGTGCACATGCATAGACACATAATCTCACCCATTTTGTTAGATTAAAATTTATACTGCTGGGTAACAATGTAAATGATAGTATATTTTACATTTTATTTGGTTGTGGCTATAATATGTGGAAAGCACCTTAATCTTCATATTAGTTATACATGTTGCTATAATTGTTTATTATTTACTAAAGCTTTGTTAGTTCCTTTGGATTTTCCTCATAGTAATTGCACTACCTTCGAACAAATACAGTACAGGTTTACTTCTTCCTAATTATTAAACCTTTTATTTTTTCTTTTTGTCTTATTGTATTAGCTTAAACTTCCTATTCAATATTGAAAAATAGTAGTGAGAGGTGATGTCTTGTCTGTTCCTAATCTTCATGGAAAGCTTAAGTTTTTCAACAATAAATATGATGCAAGTTGCAGGGGGACTTTGGCAGGGAAGGTATTCCCTATTAGACTGAGTAAATTCCTATTTCTAGTTAAGAGGTTTTCAATGAATTGGGCAGTGTATTTTGTCAAATGTTGTTTCTACATCTATAAATTTCATGGATCTATTGGCTGATAGTTACAACAACTGATTTTCAAATGTTGGCTTATCTTTTGGATATCCAAGATAACTCCATCTGTGTGGTGATAGTTATTTATACATGCTGTATGTAGTATGTCTATATAACAAATAGAGATACTATTTTAGTATTTATTGCCTAAAATGTCTTGACTTAATTTATGTGGTAATGTAATGCTAAACTTCTAGAATTGTACAGAAAGCAACTCTTCTGTTTATCTTCTGAAAATTATTGCCAAAAAATTGGTGCAGTTTTTCCCTTAATACTTGATAAAATTCACCTGTGAATTCATTTGGATATAGTGTTTGCTGTTTTGAAGGTAATGAGTTGTTGATTCAATGTCTTTAAAAGAAATAGTCATTATGATGGTTTGAATGAGAATGCCCTACATAGGCTCATACATTTGGATGCTTGGGCCAAGTTGGTAGAACTATTTGGGAAGTATTAAGAGGTACAGTCTTGTTTGAGTAAGTGTGCCCCTGCAGGTGAGCTTGTGGATTTCAACCTCCCATGCCTTTCGTAGTTAGACTTTCGAGCCTCAGCTATTGCTCCAGAGCTATGCCTCCCTGCCAGATGGTCAATAGGCTCACTTTCTGAAGCTGCAACCTCCAATAAACTCTTCAATAAGTTGCCTTGGTCATGATGTCTCTTTACAGCAAAAGAAAAGTAACTAAGACAGAAGTAGATGGACATATGTCTGCATAGAAAAAAGACATTGGTAACAGGGAGATGGCTATTGTTGTGATAGGTCTGTGTCATAATGTCTTTTAGAGGAATGTTGAAGACCTTTGGAGCTTGAACTAGGAAAGTGGTTGAATGCTGTAATTGGGCTTAATAGGCCATCCTAGTAAAAACCTGGAATACATGAATACAAGGTAGACTACGGAGGCCCACCCTCAAGAAGTTTCAGAGGGGAACAACATTTGCAACTGGTCTAGAGATGATTCCCAGGATTTTTTTTAGTAAGAATGTGGCTACACTTTTTGTCTTTGTTCTAAGAATCTGCCTGAGGCTAAATTGAAAAGTTTGGAAATAATTTCTTTGGCAGAGGAGATTTCAAGACAGCCTAACCTAGACACTGTCTTTTGGCTATTAGTAATCACTCTGATATAGATCTAAAATGAAAAAGGGCAAGGAGGCCAAAAGGAAATATATAATGTACAGTGTTGAGAAAAAAAACACTAGGAAATTTAATGTTGGGGCCAAGTCAAGTATTCAAAGAGATGAGAAGTTTAAAGAAAAGTCTGATGAAAAATGGAATAAAGGGAGTCATGCCCTCAGCACAAGACCCCACACAGTTAAGTTTCCAACTTGTAAAAAAGAAATGCCTAAGTAATTCTTTTGATTCTAAAACACAGGGAAGCTTATTCAACAAAGGAAAGCAACAGGTCAAAGGCAGCTCACGGAGGGCCCTTGGGCATTGCTACAGGATCTGGACTTTGTTCTACTGGGTTTTTAGTCCTACTTATCAGTATTTCCTCACCAGTCCCTCTTTCTTGCTTTTTTGGAATGTTAATGTATATGCCATTGTTTATTGGAAGTATATAACTTGATTTTGATTTTATAGGCAATTGCAATTCAAAAATTGTCTTGAGTCTCAGAAAACACTTTTGACTTGTAAACCAAGTTGAGTCTGTGAAAGACTATAGGGACATTTGAAGTTGTACTAAACGCATTTTGCATCGATATGGTTGCAAGTCTATGTGGGTCTGGGAACGGAATGTGGTGGTTTTAATGGGAGTGGTCCTCATAGGTTCGTATATTTGAATTCTTGGTCTCCAGTTGGTGGAATCATTTGGAAAAGATTAGGAGGTGTGCCCTTGGAGGAGGTGTGTCTCTGGGGATGGGCTTGGAGGTTTCAAGAGTTCATGCTATTCTTAGCTTTCTTTGTCTCCTACTTCATGATAAGGATGCAAGTTCTCAGGTATTGCTCAAACACCATGCCTGCCTGCCTGCCACCTGCTGTGATGGTCATGGACTCTAAGCCTGTGAAATTGTAGGACCCCAATCAACTCTTTCCTTTGTTAGTGTTGCCTTGTTCATGGTATCTATTCAGTGCTGTAGAAAAGGCCCATTCAGATTACTTATTGTATGAGTTTTGACAAATTATGTCCCTTAAGCATTGTATTTCACCCAGGTCATCAAGTTTATGAGCCAAGTTGGTCAGAGTGACCTTTTACTAATGTCTGTTGAGTTTATAATTATGTCCCCCTTTTTTGTTTCTAACATTACTAATTTAGAACCTCTCTTTTCTTTCTGAGTTAGCCTGTCAATTTTATTGATTTTTTTTTTAGCAAGACAGTTTCTCTGTGTAGCCCTGGCTGCCCTGGAACTCACGCTGTAATTTTTATTGATCTCTTAAAAGAACCAACTCATAGTTTAATTGATTTATTACAGTTGATTTTCTGTTTCCAATCTCGTTCATTTCTGATATAGCTCTTATTGTTTCTTTTCTTCTGTTTACTTTCTATTTAATTTTCTTTCTTTCTTTTAGCTTTTTTGCTTGTTTGGGGGTTTGGGGGGCTTTTTTGCATCACGGTTTATTTGTTTTATTTTAGTTATTTATTTTATTTTGTTTTGTTTTTTGAGATAGGGTTTCTCTGTGTAACCTGACTATCCTAGAACTCATTCTGTAGACCAGGGTGATATCAAACTCAGAGATCTGCCTGCCTCTGCCTCTGTCTCCTGAGTGTTTGGATTAAAGGTGTGTGCTATCATGCCCAGCTGTCTCTTTTAGCTTTCTACATTGGAAACTTCCATAATTGATTTTTATGTTTCCTTTTAGTATGTATTGATTGTTATAAATATCCTTCTGAGCCCTGCTTTTGCTATATTCCATCAATTTTGATAAGTTATGGTTTTATTTTCATTCAGTTCAATTTTTTAAAAACATTTTTCTTGTGAATTCTTCTTTGACTCAGTTGTTATTTAGAAGTATGTTGATTAGCCTGTACATTTGAATTTCCAGTTCTCTCTCTGCTATCGATTTTATTTATGTTTAATCTTATGTTCTAAAAGCAGATATTCTATGATTTGCTGTACTTTAAGCTTTTGAAGATATGTCTTTGGGCCCTATGGTTTATCTTGATGACTGGTACTCTGCTGTCATTGAATGTAGTGGTCTAGAGATGTTTGTTTTCATTAATGAAAAATGTCTTGATATCAAACATGTTTTTAAGTATTTTTTGGCATTTCTATTTCTTGCTCTGAGAACTCTCTAGTCAGCCATTAGTCCATGAGTGACTCTGTGTGTGTGTGTGTGTGTGTGTGTGTGTGTATTTACAGTTCTTCCTAGATCCTAAGGATTAGTCCTTTTTCTGATGTGTGACTAGTCACAATCTTTTTCTCCATTCTGTAGGCTATCTCTTCTACTGTTTGTTTTAGAAGCTTTTTAATTTAATAAAATCTCATTTGTCTATTCTTTAGATCATTTCATGTGCAATTGGAGTCCTCAAATATTTTTCTGATGGGAGGGGAACAGAGAAAATGTATAGCTCAATAAAATCAATAAAAAAGAATGAAAAAAGAAAAAAATATTTTTCTGTTTTCATTTAACTTTTTCATTAAATCAAACATTAAGATGTTTGATCCATTTTGACTGATTTTTACATAGGTTGAGAAATGTAGCTCTAGTTTCACTCTTCTACTCATGAAAATACACTTATCCTAGCATCATTTGTTAATGAGACTCCCTTTGTCTCCCAATGTACATTTTGAAAGCTTTGCCAGAAATTAGGTGGCTGCAACTGTATGGGTTTATTTCATGGTCTTCTAATTTATTCTGTTGCTCTACACAGCTGTTTTGGTACCAGTACCCTGCTGTTCTTACTACTATAGCTCTATAACATAACTTGAGATGTTCTTTCTGCTCAGGATTGGTATTTCGTACTTCTATAAAGATTTTAGAAGTTTTTTTCCTTCATCTGTAAAGGATGTTATTGGATTTTCATGAAGAGTGCATTGAATCTATAGAACAAGTTCAGTAACATAGCCATTTTCACATATTAATTCTGCTAGCCCACAAACATGAGAGGTTTTTCCATCTTCTAGTTTCTTTTCGACATCTTAAACATTTTGTTGTAAAAGTCTTACACATTCTTGAATATATTAATTCCTAGTTTGTTTTGTTTTTGTTTTTTTTAACATTTGTTGAGGCACACAGTACAGATGTGGAGGACAGAGAAAGTATTGCAAGAGTCAGTTCTCTCCTTCCATGTGTGTGTTTCAGGTATCAAACATGGGTCATTGGACCTGGCAACAAGTGGCTTTCTGCATCTCATCAGACCCACTGAATTCTTTCTTGGTAGGTACTTTATTATCATTCAGGAAAGATATTGAAATCTATTCACTAAATTTTATACCCTGCTACTTTGCTGAAACCATTATCTAGTCTAAGGATTTTCTGGTGGAATTTTCAGGGTCTTTTAAGTACAGGATCTTATGGTCTGCAAATAGGAATACATTAATTTCTTTCTTTCCTATTTGCATACTTTTTGTTTCTTTTCTTATTGCTACAGATAAGACTTGGAGCACTGTATTGGATAAGTGGAGAGAATGGACACTTTCATCTCATTGTAGATTCTACAAGAAATGCTTTTCACCCATTGAGTATGATGTTGAGTATCTATCACCTTTTTAATGTTGAATTATGTTCCCTTTAATCCTAGCATCTTTAAAGTGTTTGTAAAGGGATGCTGACCTTTGCCAAAGGCCTTTTCTGTATAAATTACCATGTTATTTCTGTACGGAAGTCTATTTATGTGCTGAGTTTCACTTATTGATTTATTTATATTTAATAGACTTTGTATCCCTGGAATGAAGTCAGCTTGGTCATGGTGTCTATTCATCTTAAAGTTTTCTCAAATTCTACTTGCAACAATTTATGTCTACGTACATCAGGGAAATTGGTCTTTAGTCTTCTTTATTTGCTCTGTCTTTATCCAGTTTGGTTATTAGAGCAGTGATGACTTTGTAGAACAAAGTCTTCTCTTTATAGAATGTTCCTTTTCTTTCTATTTCATGAAACAGTTTGAGGAGTGTTGATGTTAGTTCATCTTCAAAGGTTTGGTAGAATTTGTCAATGAATTCATTTGCTCCTGGGCCTTTTTTTGTTGGCAGACTTCTTGTTACTATTTCAATCTCATTGGTTGCTATGAATCTTATTTAAAAGTTATTTGTGCCTCCTTGACTTGGTTTAATAGATTGTGTCTAGAAATTTGTCTTCTTTCCATAAAGCAAAGGATAACCAGCCTATAGTCCATGATCCCAGTAAGCTAGGGTAACAAGGAGAACACTAAGAGAGACATACATAGATTCCCTTGGAAGGGGAAATAGACAAGATCTCCTGAGAAAATTGGAAGCATATGGGGGAGGGGAGAGGGAATAATGGGAGGAGAAACAAGAACATGAGGGAACAGGATGGTCGAGATGTGAGAATGACAGAGAGGGAGAGCAAGGAAAGAGTTATCTTGATCGAGGGATAGCAAGAAACCTGGCACTTGGGAAAGTCCAAGAAAACCTTTACAAGGATAACCTCAGCTAAGACCCTAAGCAATAGTGGAGAGGGTACCTGAACTGACCTTCCCCTGTAATCAGATTGATGACTATTTTAACTGTCATCATAGACCCTTCATTAAGTAACCGATGAAAGCAGATGCAGAGATCCATAGCTAAGCACTGGGCCGAGCTCCCAGAGTCCAGTCGAAGAGAGGGAGGAGTAATAATATGAGCAAAAGGGTCAAGACCATGATGGGGACACCCACAGAAACAGCTGACTTTAACTAGTGGAAGGTCACTGACTCCAGACTGACAGTAGGGATATCTACATAGGACCAAACTAGGCCCTCTGAATGTGGGTGACAGTTGTGCAACTTGGGCGTCTGTGGGGCCACTGGCAGTGGGACCAGTATTTATCCCTAGTGCTTGAACTGACTTTTTGGGACCCATTCTCTACAGAGAGAAATCATGCTCAGCCTAGATATAGGAGAAGCGTACTGGTCCTGCCTCAAAGTGATGCCAGAATTTGTTGACTTCCCATGGGAAACTTTACCTTCTCTGAGGAGTGGATGAGGGGTTTGGTGGGGGAAAGGTGGAGGAGTGGGAGGAGGGGAAGGAGTGGGAACTGGGATTGGTATTTAAATTGAAAGATTGTTTTAATAATAATAATGATAATAATAATGAGGATGAAAAAATAAATTCATCTACTTTGTCTAGACATTCCAGGTTTTGGAGAATATAAATTCTCAAAATAATCCCTAATAAAATCTTTACATTTCATTGGAATGGGTAATAACCCCCCCTCAGCTCTAATTTTATTAATTTGGGCCTTCTCTTTTGGTTGGTTCGACTAGGGATTTGCCAATATTGTTTATTTTGTTTTTCAAAAATACAATTCATTGATTTATTGTGTGTATTGTTCTTTTAGTCCATATTTCATCAGGTTCTTTCCTGTTCTTTATTATTTATTGCCATCTACTGTGTTTAGCTTTGGATTAGTCTTGTCTTTTTAGAACCTTGAGGTACATCATTAGAATATTTCTTTGAGATTTTTCTTATTTTTTTAAGGGTAAGTTTGTGTTGCTTACATTTTCTTCTTAGAATTGCTGCATCCCAAAGGTTCTTATAAGTTTTGCTTCCATTTTATTTAATTATAGAAACAATTTTATTTCCTTTCTAATTGTTTTTAATGACTAGTGACTTTCACTAGTGACTTGTTTATTTTTCATGTATTTGTATTTTCCGTGGCTTCTCTTGCCAATGAGTTCTAGTATTATTGCCATACGATCTAATGAGGCACAAAATATTATTTCAACTCCTCTGTATATGGTAAAATTTAATTTGAGGCCTAGAGTGTACTCTGTTCTACAGAAGGTTCTACAGGCTGCTAAGAAGAGTATATATTCTGTTTCTGTGAAATAGAATATTCATTTTGTCTTTAGTTCAGTTTAACTCTGAAGATTCTCTGTTAATTTTTAGTTTGAATGGCATATATAAAGATAAGAGTGTGTATGAGAATCATCCATGATAATTGTATCAGGAGCTATCTGAAATTTTATGTTCATTTTTGTTTAGTTTTATAAAACTGGGAACTCCAATGTAGGTACATATATACATATATATTAATTTTTTATATCTTCTGGATGAATTGTTCCCTTTAGTGATATGTAGTAGTCCTCCTTATCTCATATGACTAATTTTGGTTTGAAATGTAGTTTATCAGAAGGGAGAATGGCTTTGCTGGCTTTTTTTCTTAATAGAAAACTTTCAATTCTTTGACTCTCAGTCTCTGTGTGTGTTTACCAGATAAGTATGTTTCTCGGAGACAACAAATTATTAGATCTAGTCTTGATTAGATTGCTATTCTATGTATTTTTATTGATGAGTTGAATTTATTTATATTTAATTTTATTATTGAAAGATGTTTACTAATTACTGTAATTTTGGATTTCTTTTCTAATTAGCTGAATTATTGTTTGTTCTTTATTTTATCCCCTGTTATCATCAGGAGCTTGCCCATTTACTGTGTTCAATATAGTGAATCTCTTCTTAGCTCTCCTTTGTTCAGTCTTCCCTCTCATAAGTTTTATTTTTTCTTGTATTACAGTGGTTGAGATTATCTTTTTCCTTCTGCATGGCGTTCACATAAGGATCTTCTGCAGTGCTAGCTGATGGACATGAACTGCCTTAGTTTATGCATTTATTGAATTTACTTTATTAATTTTAAATGATAACTTCACCACATAAGTTGACCACATAAGATGATGTTCCCCCACGAGAATGATAGGGCTAACAAAACTCTAGTGCCAGACATGAAAAACGTCCTTTCCCAGGATTGGTCAGGGTAGTCCATGTGACTCCCAAAACACTGTAAATTATCTCTGTAGCCTTTGGTTGTCTTTCTGTGGTTAAATGTGTGCCCATATTACTGAAGACAGCACACACATAGGACATGTGACTTAGGTGACTGGATCGGACTTGAAAGCCTCTCTCCTGTGATCCAGCTTCCATGGTTCCAGAAAACACTGTGCAAACTGCCAAGGGAGGGAAACAATGAAACTGTTTTGCCCAGCTTTAACACCTGTGAACCACAACAATTACCAGCAGGGCAAGATAAAGCTGCAAGAAGTGGCGCTTGCCTGTCAGTGATAACCAACAGATCCTAATTGGAGTTAAGGCCCAATCAAGAGATGGGAAATCATGCCTGGCTCTGAAAACCCAGCCAGCTTCCTGAACCTAGCTGAGAAAAAGAGGCCCAATAAGCAATGTTCCTACATTTATCCTGCCTCAGTTCCTGCCTCCAGCTTCCTGTCTTTCTTTCCCCCAATGACTGACCATAGCCTATAAGGTAAGATAAACCTTCCTTCCCATAAACTGCTTTTGTCTGGTCAGTGTCTTATAGCAACAGAGAAGCATCCTAGGACTCCATTTCATCAACCTGTTCCCCATCCCTGATGGTTTTTTCTTTTGCTTGATCAAGTCTGTTGGTGATGCTTTCCATTTCCTTTTGAAAAGTATCATTCACTTGAAATTTTCATTTTAAACATTTCTTTTCATTGTTGTTGTTTTCATCTCAACGACCTTCAGGTCATTCATCCTTTTTTATCAAAGCCTTTTGAAATTTTCACCTGACATTTTCCCTATTTTAGTATCTTTGAATTCAGTAGTTGAAGAGTTCTCATCTTTTGAGGGAGACATGCTGTTCTACTTTTTCATTTTCTTACAATTCAGTGTGTAGTAGCAACAAAGAGTTCCACAAGAGCCCAGATGGAGTATAACAAAGGGTTATTTATTTGGGAATAAACTCACAGTAAGGGTAACAATCCACAGCCCTCTGCATGCGCTGGGAACTGGAACAGAATCCAGCAGTCAAGAGGCCCATGCATGCTTTTCATTTGTACTTAAGAGTACATGAGACCATGCCAAGGGGGCCAGCATCTTAAAGGCTATTGGCTGAAAGAGTTCTCACAACACCTCTCCCTTTTGTCTAAATAAGAGAGTTCTAAGCCTAATACAAAACTACATACAATAAGAACAAATATCAAGTATTGTCCAAGGAAAAGAAGAGGCAAACACATACATAAAAATTAGAATTACAGCCAGCATGAACAACATCAAACAAGAAATGTACGCTAAATGTCTCTCAGTTAAATGTCTCTCTGCAGTTAGCTCATTAACAGCCAAAAAGTTAAAGAAAACACATACTATACATAATCCAGACTCTCTGTGTATTTTTCATTTTTACGTGGCTTTTTTAACTCTCTTTACTCCTTCAATTTATGTCTGTTCTCTTTTATATTACTTTTATGTCTCTTTAATTTTAATTGTTTATTTTTATAACTGTCTATATTCTTTTTCCTTTTTCTCCCAAGCCTATGTACATTTTTTTAAACACACTGTGTCTCATTTAGAGGTCCTTTATGTCTGAATCTGTCCTATTGTGTATCTGAAATTCTTTTTTGCAAGGAGTATTTTAAAATAGTAAGCAGTATGCTGGTGGCAGCCCTGGATGCTGGCTCCACCTCTTTTGGCCTTTCAATATGGTTGAGTTACGTTTACTGAGGCTAAATCTGGGACTGCTGGGTGGGAGCCATGCTCACCACCACAACTCTGGGAGGCAGTCGGCCCATGCCACCACCAAGTAACTTGCAGCACGCTGCCCACAAACCCCATTCAATTGCTCGGCCTCCTGAAAGAGGCATAGCTATTCCTGCTGCCAACAGGAACCAGGAAGCAGTCTCAAAGAAGCTGCGCAGTTTTGCTGATAACATTGAGTCAGGAAGCCTTCTCTTAGAGGAGCCACACCTCTGCTCGCTGCCTGCAAACAGAGCCTATCTGAAAAAAATGAGGTTACCAAGAAACTGCACTTGGCTCCCATTTTTGTAGGCCTAGAATCTCTCTCTCTCTCTCTCTCTCTCTCTCTCTCTCTCTCTCTCTCTC
>LOJH01010133.1:3947-15547 GCA_001685095.1 Ellobius talpinus
CCTGCCTTAAAAGGCAGTGGTAGCACATGCCTATGCCTTTAATCCCAGCACTCAATAGACAGAAGCAGACGAATCTCTGTGAGTTCAAGGCCAGCCTGGACTACAGAGTAAGTTCCAGAATAGTCAAGGCTACACAGAGAAACACTGCCTCTAAAAAACTAACAAATAAATAAATACATAAATAAATAAATGTGTACAGGTTTTTAATAACGGAGTAGAGACACAGATGAAGAGAGGGAAAAAATAGCAAAGACAAAATCCAGATGTCACAGGAACAAGACATAAAATAGGAAAGACAGAAGGCCTAGCATGTTTTTTTAAGTTCTAGAAAGGGAAGAAAGATAATGGGGTGGGGGGCATTGTTTGAAGATATAACAGCAGAGAATTGTCTACACCAATGAAAGATACCAAGCCACAGATGCAGAAACTCAGTGAACCCAACATAGATGAATTAGGCCCCTCTTACCACATGTCCCAGAGGTACCTTTACCCACCAGGTTCCTCAGGCCCCACCTGTCTTTGTGTGCAGCTTCATCCCTGGGGTGGCTACAGACGTCAGCTTCAGAATGGAGTCTTTCCCCTCAGTCTCCTCCGTAGCTTTTGTCAGCTAACGCTGAGAGCAGGGAGGTGTGTGACTGCTGCAGTTTCTTACTGAATAGACACAGCTCTCCCTTCAATGGGTTGCAAATGAATCTGGCTGTTGGGAACCCTGTAGTAACTTCCAGGAGTTCATGTTATTGCCACAGATATAACTGATTTTCATAAAAATCCAAATGTCCTGCTTCTCTTGAGAAGCTCCGAGTTCTAGCATTACCAACACCCATGTTTGTGCAACAGATCTCTAGCTTGCCCCCAACCCCCCACCCCCGCATTTCTTCCTGCTTCATTACCATCTTCTTTCATCTTGGTCTTAGAATGAGGTCAAGAGGGGTGTGTGAGGATGGTTGCTCAGGTCACTAGAACATTCCTGGACTTCCTGTGCATGGACAGCAGCTTGTCACTGTTTTTAGGGAGCTAACGCCACTGGAAAAGGCCTCTTTACAGAACCAGAAGCTGAGAGCCACATATGAGGCCCGGATGGCTCGTCTGGACCCCAGCCAGGCCATGCAGAAGACATCACTGGTGAGCAAGGCCCAGAAAGGAGTTGGACTGCTCAGGGAAGGATCAAGGCACTGAGGAACTGGGATTTATTTCCTCCTCCTTTCCTTAGACCCTGTCTCTACAGCGGCAGATGATGGAGAATCTGGTAATCGCCAAAGCAAGAGAGGAGACGGCATCCTTAAGGAGAGATGAGAGTGAGGTCTTGAGCTGAGGGTGGAGAAGGGGCAGAATAGGGAGAAGGAGCCAGGTGCCAGGTAAGTATGGGACTGTAAGCCTTCCCAGCAGTGAAGGAGATGAACCCTTACACTGCTCCCCTCCCGAGGACCTCCTTAGGCTTTGCATTCCGGGCCTTCCCAGCACTACTGCTCTCCACCTTCAAGCCTGCCTTCCTGGAAACAGCCCCTTCTTGAACTAATGGCTGTTCTCCTGGCCTTGTCCAGTACTGGACTCATTTCTAGAGGGCAGAGGCAGCCTTACCTACCTGGACCCTTGGGACATCAAGAGTTTTGTAGGAGTATGGAGTGGGTGAGGCACAGGGCAAGGGTGGAGGCCCACTCAGGTCAGACACTACTGGCCCCTTGACTCTGTTACCCCAGCTCCAGCGGAAGATGGAGGAGCGCCGTCTGCGCCTTCAGGAGGCAGCCAACAGGTGCATCCCCTTCCTGTCTCATAGGCATTCTGGGAGGCCTGGAAAGGGCTTTCTGAGCCCATAGGTCCATCTCTGTTCCCAGCTTGTCTTCTTCCTCAGGAGGTTCTGCAGTCAAGTTGCTCTGACCCCAGAGGAGCGGGAGCAGCGCGCCCTCTATGCTGCCATCCTGGAGTATGAGCAAGACCATGTGAGTACCACTGGTCCATGCGGAGGAATGGCAGAATTGGGATCACGTGGGCCTATAGGAGTCGGTTCCTTCCCACACCCCAGGGCAACCCCACACAGTCCTTGCAGGGCATCCCATTGTGGAGATCCGACTGTGCTTTCCTCCAAGGTCCTCTGTCCTGCAGGACTGGCCAAAGCACTGGAGAGCCAAGCTTAAGCGGAGCCCAGGGGACCTGTCAGTAGTAACCAGCCTGGTCTCCCACTTGCTCAGGTATTCATAGAGCCCATACCCCAGCCTGTGGTTCTTCCTGCTAGATAATGGGGAAAGAGTTAGAAAGGAGATTAGTTAGAAAGGCTAGGCTATGGAGACCTGGGGGGCAAGGGGCTCCTGCAGAAGGGCCTTTCGTGCTGATAGGTTTTTGTTGGCTTCCATTCGCTTCTCTAGATTGGATGGATCACATGATTCACTAATAGGAAATAGCAGAGAAGTTACCTCTCTGAAATCTTTCATAGTGTGGCAATTTTTGTACAAGTGATGCCACAGATGAGGGCATAACACCCAGGTGACTGAGGTCAGTTAATAGGAATTGAATTCAGATTTCTAAGCTTAAGGTTAAAAAGTAAATTGAGGCCCTGCCCGGCTTTGAGGGTGGCTGCTATGGTACTCACTTGTTTGCTGGAGATGAGAAAAATGGGTGGATATAGAAAGTGCCTACCTGGGTAGACTCTGCAGGGCCCAAATGCATCCTTCCCGCTCTTCTCCTTGCAGCCTTCCTGATCACCCAATCTCCCAGCTCCTGAAGAAGCTCCAGTGTACAGTATACAGTGCACTGTACCCCATTGTGAGCCGGGCTGCTATCAGTGCTGTGCCTGCACCAGGCTGCTGCTCCCTACCCCCAGAAGCCAACGGCCTACTGGCTCCTGGGAGCCGGCGACTTCGATCCTCCCAGAGCCTCTACTGCATGCTGTCGCCTTCAGAACCCAGTGTAGCCCCAAGACCTCTGGATGGACCTCCTTCCACACCTTCTGCCCCCACACTCCACTCAGGCTCTCTGGACAGAGAGGCAGACAGCAGCCCAGCAGGGCCTTCCTCACCCCTGGTGGAGGCTTCATCCCACTTGCCAGACAAGGACAGCTCCTTCGAGGACCTGGAGCAGTTTGTGGCTATATCTGAGCCACAGACTCCAGGAGCGAAGAGAGAGCCCTTGCTGGAATGCCTGAAGAGCACAGTGAAGGATATTCACAATGCTATCGGTGAGCGTGCAGGGTACCAACCCAGGAGCCACTCCAGTTGCATCTACCAGCCCTCAAGTGCAACTTGCTGCCCTGGACAGCAAAGACCTATGTCCACCCACACCCCCATAGGAGCAAGCATTCAGCCCAGAAGGGCAGGCCCTAGCCTACCCCAGTCCCTCAGGTAGTGGGTGGAGCTGGTATGGGAGTCAGGGAAGTGGTGCCTATCACAGCCTTAGATCACAAGGTGACCTGGCCATGCCTGCCCCAAGGCTTCTAGACATCTATGAACCAGTGAGGAAGCCTCAACACCCTGGGGTCTTACTCAGTATTCTAAAGTTCCTGGGATTCCTGTAGACTTGGGAGCCATCACCCCCTCTCTTTAGCTACATGGGAGCTGTGTATGACCAAGTCAGCCCCAAGAAAGAAGAGCTAAGACCCAGCCCCAGGCCATACGCCCCACAGGATAGACAAGGGATGGGTATGGGAGTTTGAACAAGTAGAATAACCAAGTGGAACAACCCCTGCAAGCCTTGATGCTCCCTGTAGCCCAGTTGACAGGACCTGGATCTGGGGAACAGGGCATCTTGACTCTGAACTTAGAGCGTCTAGAGAGATAGGGGCAGGTAATAGCACATTTCCATATTCCCAACTCTGCTTCTGGCAGATAGACTGCTCTCGCTGACTCTTTTGGCCTTCGAAAGCCTGAATACAGCCACCTCCAAAGACCGCTGCCTGGCCTGCATCGAAGAGCCCTTCTTCTCCCCACTGTGGCCCCTGCTGCTAGCCCTCTACAGGTACTGCCTCCAGCCAGCTCCCCATCCCCGTGAGTTGGAGTCTCCACCCCAGTGTCTCAGTCTGATTCTGAGGCTATCCTTGGGTGTTAAAAGTTTGTAGGTGGCTGTACCCACCTCCCTGTTTAGGGACCGTTTGTTCAAATACCTGAGCAGCTCTCATAGGACTTAGCTCTAGAGCTCCTCAGCCACAACCCTACTTGTCTCTGGAACAGTGTCTCTGTGGTGACTGAGCCTGGCCTCTCTGCTTTAGGAGTGTGTACCGTACCCAGGAGGCTGCTGTGAACAGGAGCATGGAGCTGTACAGGAATGCACCCCCTACAGCCCTTGGCATCCCTGCCAAGCTCCTCCCACGTGTCCCTGAGGCTCAAGCCTCCACGTACCCCTACTGCACTGCGGCCCAGGAACTGGGGCTTCTAGTCTTGGAGAGTTGCCCCCAGAAGAAGCTGGAGTGCATCGGTGCGGGGATCTGAGGGGCCCAGAGGTTTGAGAGGTGGAAGATGGGGCTGTACCTTCCCTACAGGCCTGTCACTAGGCAAATACGGGGCAGTGGCCTTCAGCTTTCTCCAGTCCTGCATTATTAGGAGAGATTGGGCAATACCAGGAGACCCCTTGATATAGGAAACAGCATAGTCTCCCTCATACCAGGCCTTTCAAGTCTTCCTGCCCTTGCTAACTCCTCCTCTTTCACCTACCACCACATCACACCCCACTGAAGCCATTTTTCTGTACCACAGTGCGGACTCTTCGGGTCATCTGCATCTGTGCGGAAGACTACTGCCGTGCCCAAGAGGCCAAGCCTGAGGCTGGGTCCCAGCCCCCTGCTGCTGCCATGTGAGTCCAGAATGGGGACACTCCCTGGAGGTGTACTAGTTTATGTTCCTGCCCTGTGAGTGGCCAAAGAGGACCCTGGTGGCCCTGCTTGCCTCAGCAGCCCCAGATGGCATCATCACAGAATAAAGCTCATTCCTGCCACAGACCCCAGGCTGAGACAGGGCCAAGGAAAAGGGCTCCTACCCCTCAACCATGTGCTTCAGTCCATCTGGACGGGCTGCTCTTGCAGTACCCACTGACTAGGCCAAGGGATCCGAGGGATCCTGAACCCTGGTTAATCTGGTGAGACCGAGAGCTGCTCTTTGAGAAAGGGCTGCCTGGTCCCCAGGTGCATATTTAGAGGGGGCAGGGAAGGAGCACTTTCAAAGTGAGGCCCCTTTCCTACACTGATCTAGCATATCCAAGATGGGGCAGGTTCTTCCCACCCATGCCACACAGCCTTGGGTTCTGGGATGCTTGAGCCTGCCTTCAGCTCTGCTCAGTGCAGCTGTAACTGCATCCTCTGACCTAGAGTCAATGTCCCCACACCTCTTACATGAGCTCTGACCTTTGCCACACCTTGTCCCAAGGACCAGGATCAGCCTTGACACCAATCATTGCAGACCAAGGGACTGTTACCCTGGCCTGCACCTGGGGTCCCACAAGTAAATATCAGAATCAAGTATGAGGTCACCCATGAGGAGCTCCACCCAAGGACAAGAAGGGCAGATACTTCTCTCCCACTCTTAAGGTTGGGTTGCTATTCCATCCTCACCACAGAGCCTGCCTCCCCTGCCCTTGTTTCCATTTTATAAAAGAGCTCCCAGGCTAAGTGTTTGCCAATCACAGCCTTGGTCCAAGCCACCCCCAACAGGGGCAATCTTGTCCCTGAAGGTGGCAGGACACTGAGCAGGTACAGGTGGTGTGGGGAGCCTCCCTGACCCATGGGAAAGTAGTCAGACCCAAGCCATAGCCTCAGGTTCCAGCTGCCTCCTTGCTTCTTGTTCCCCATGCTCTTCCAAGAGGCTCTTCATGTGTCCCTAACTAGTGTACCGAGACATCTCCTGAGGGCTGAAAGGGCCTACTGCAAAGGTGATTCTCTTCCAGTCTCACCATTTGCTCCTAAATCCTAAAAGCATGTGAGACCACAGCCAACTAGGAAATCAGAAGAGGCTGTAGTGTGTTCTTCCACTGATCCTGGTATTGGGGCCAGGAGGTCTCCTGTGCTGTTTGGGGGGTGGGAGTACAGGAATTGTAGTCAATCTGGCCAGGGCTTCAGAAAGCCAAGGCGAATGGCCCTAGGCCCTAGGCCCGCTGACCTCCTTGCCCTTTGCCCAGCAGTGGTGCTGATGACCTGTTGCCCATCCTGTCCTTCGTGGTACTGAGGAGTGGCCTCCCCCAACTGGTGTCAGAGTGTGCTGCCCTGGAGGAATTCATTCATGAAGGGTAGGAAGGAGCCCCAGGCTAGTGGGTGATTAGGAGACGGACATGCACTCCCCAGGGTGGGGAAGGGTGTCCCCGGGTGTGGGAAGAGCTGGACAAGGGGGACAAGGGAACCTTACCCCCAGACCTGAAGCAGTGGCTATGACAGGCTGTGGGAGCTGCAAAGGAGGCCTGTAGCCCTACCACTACTTTTGGCCAGCTCTCTGAGATCCACTCTTGCACAGGGCACTCATGTGAGCATGCTCCATAGCCTTCAGAAGACTCTAGACAGGAGGTGAAGGTTATCCCCTGCGTAGCATCTGTCTGGGGAATAGTGTACCCTGCAGGGCCGTAACAGGCCAGGATTGACAATGGGGAAAGGCCTGCCCTGACCCAGCTCCCTAACTTTAGCTATGGCCACATCACTGTCCAAGCATAAAGGGAATATGTTGCCTTCCAGAGGACTAGGCTGTATATCAGTCCCCTCCAGGGGACACATGTCTCTTTTCCCATGCCTACATAGGTACTTAATTGGAGAAGAAGGGTACTGCCTGACATCGTTGCAGAGTGCCCTGAGCTATGTGGAACTTCTGTCCCGGGGACGACTGGACAAGTAGTGGTGGCTGGACCTCACAGACGAAATGAGCCACAGGACCTTCACAACTGTACTAGATGTCCGGTTTGGGACCAGCCTGCTGTGGCGGCACTCTATTGCTCTTGTCCACCTTCCTAACCATATATCTATCCTGGAGGCCTGGGGTAGTGCCTCTTCTTCAGCAGGGCATGGCTGACTGAGTCAAGCTGTCCTGTCCTGGGCCTGCCTCTCAGACCCCATAGGAGCCTGCACCTGGGGTCCCACAAGTAAATATCAGAATCAAGTATGAGAAATTTGTAGCTGCTGTTCCTTGGGGAGCCTGCAACACTGACAGACCTCCAGTAAACCTGGATGGCGCTGGCCTGTTCTCATGGACACTAAGCAGCCCCTACTGGGGCATCAACACAGAAATGGGCACTGGGAGCTTCTCCAGGGCAGTCTGGTTTTATACCCTTTTAATTTCCTGAAACAGCCAAAGTTTGTGTGAGCCAGTTTCTTGTTAGTCAGTAACAAGAGCTTTACCCTTACCCCGGAGGACTGGGTGTAGGTAGTGTGAGGCTGTTCATCAGGTAGTGACTGCCCTGCTCGCTTTTGCTGGCCCATGCCTGGGATATGAGCCTCTCTCATACCAAGGCCCAGGACATCCTGTCCTGGGGTTACCTCGGTTGGGGACAGTGAACATTCAGGACACTGGCCAACACATAGTTTATACAGCCTCTCCAATGTCAGAGTCCAAGGGTCAGAACCCTGACTGTTATATGCTCCCAAATGGCTACCAACTCAGCCTAAAATAAAGAAGTCACTCCAACTAAGTCCATGTGACTGGCTCATTGACCCACGGGGCAGGCGGGATTTGGGCATCACAGACACCCTCTCTCTACCAGCCTCCCATAAATCACAGATGACATATGGTAATGAGGCACCACAGCCCACCCCCAGACCCTCTGCGCAGAAGCAGTATCTTCCCAGGGCTGTCCCCAGCAAGGAAAGTGTGGGCATCATTCTCTTGGCTAGCAAATCTCCGCAGGGATCATTAGGAGGCCAGGGTTCAGTCACTACTGTAGTTCTGAGCCTACAGCAGTCCCCTGAAGGTGTCTCAAGGATCTGTATCTTACAGAAATGTCATGTAGTGGTTAGTTATACTTCCACACGTAGGGACACAGAGATGCCCTAAGAGAATGGAGGCATCCAAGCACAGACATCAACTTCCAGGGAGGCAAGCTGCCCCACCCTGGAAACTGGGGTTGCTGCAAGGAGGTAGGTGGCAGGATATTGAGGGGAGGTTCCAGTCCCAGACCACCAGAAGTGGGAGTGGGACTGTTGAAGGTTCTTGGGGAAAGGCTAGTTGTAACTTATTTATTGGGCATTTTTTGGATGCTCGTGTTCCAAACCTGCAGGTAATGACTTCTTTTGCCCCCACAAAGAAATAGGTCACATCCCTCTCTGAGCCTGGTAGACTGATTCTAGAGTCTATCCTGGGACCATGACACCAAATGCAGATGGTGAGCCCAGGTTGGCCTGAGCAGGGCAACCCAGTTCCTGGAGCACTTGACCTATGAAAGAAGACTGGGAATAGGCCAGAAGCCCCTAGCAGCTTCTTCCCACCAGCATCAGGAATAGATAGGCCAGTGCCAACTTTTGCTTTCTCACACTGGGAGATTTGAACCTCGTGCCCAGCTGCTGGTGAGGCACAGACTTTGTCTCAGCAGTTAAGGCACTTGCTCTCACAAAGGACCAGGTTTCAGTTCCCAGCACCCACACAGCAGTTCACAACCATTTGTAACTCCAGTTTTAGGGACTCCAATGCCCCCATCGGCACTCCCTACATGCAGACAGAACACCCATACATATAAAAAAAAATAAAGGTTCAAACAAACAAGAACTTGTGTGTTGTCTGACTTGGGTTCTTGGCACTGACTTGGGTAGAGGCTCATGCTCCTGTAGCGTATACAGGCCTTGGACATGAATACCAGGTAGCTGTGGAGCCTTATGATATGTTAATGTACCTGCTGCGGGCCTTGGCTTGGACAGTGACATCAGTTTCAAAGCCCCACTGCACAGAATCATGGCCAGAGGGTTGTGTTAAGTACATCCTGGTGCTGAGAGCACCTGTTGGGCTGGGATCAAATCAGATCATATCGCAGCACAACCCTGGGAGAACTACACAGTGCCATTCAGCCTACCATGGCACTAAAAGGAGGCAGATTTGTGTTCAGGTGGCATGTGTGTATGTTAAGAGTCATTTTTTTGTTTCCAACTGAAACTCAGAATTCAAAATTAACTTTGCCTCTAAATTTCTTATAGACAAGTCAGAAAACATTTGTTCCAACAGTCTTTGTGCAAATGAACCTTTTTTAAGAAGACAATCTCATGTATCCCAGGATAGCATTTAGCTTGCTTTATACAAAGGACAACCTTAAATTTCTGATTCTTCTGCCTCTACCCCCCAGTTGATGAGACCCAGGGATTTGCTACCATGTGGGTTTTATGTAACGTTGAAAGTGGAAGCCAGGGCTTTGTACATGCTAGGCAAGCTCTCTCAAACTAACCCACAGCCCCAGCCTCCCACAGGAACTGTAATGAGCCAGTTGTCACCCAGTTTCTGCTGCCCACAGTGTCACTTGTGAAGACCAAGTCTTCAAGGATCACCTTGTGCCTTCTGAGGCATTGGCTTATTCTAGGCACAGCTTTCTCAGGTTGGTTTAGGATGAGTTCTCTCAGCACTGACGCTTCCCACTGAGTTTTTCCTCGAGCTCACACACCAGCTGGCCTGGGTTTTCTGGAGAGATTCCAGCTGAACTGGAACACAAATTGTCATACATTGCCCACTACGAGTTTTGCTTTCCTTGGCACGGTGTCGAGCTCCATAGCTGGACCTTGAGGTCCAACTTCTTCTCTTGCGTCAGCAGTGCCTGGGAGGTGTCTGACCGGGACACCTTGAATTCCTCATGCTTCTTACCATTGGACTTCATGATCTAACTAAACCTGGCTTTGTCCTTGTGGAGTACCAGCTTAGAAAGAGGCCCAGCTCTCGACAGAGCTTGCATGCTGTGGCTAAAGGAAAAAACAAGGTGTATCTTTGGGTTACTCCTTCAGCATTTCTAAGCCATTGTTCCTCCATAGAGCAGGAGTGAATAGCAATTTTGCTACTGAAAATCCTATATGGTAACAAGAAATAGTCAAAACTAAAAATTACAAAACCAGTAACAACTAATATTAGGTTATGCATAAAGGAAAAGAAAAATACCTAGGTGGCGCCAGGAACAGACATCAGAAATATGGGAATTTAAGAAAAAAAGGGGGGGAAAGACAAGGAGGAACTCACGGGAATAGTGTGTACGTATAAAAAGGCAGGAGCATTCATTGGTGGTAAGAAGATGGGACAGTCAGAGTCAAAGGAGCAACATTTGTTTGCAGAAATTCTGCACCGTTGTTGCTGGTAGAAAGAGTTAGAGGGACACTATCAGTTGATGAAAGTCCTGGAGCTCATTAGTGAACTTCAGCTTCTTTCCCTGAAGAGGGAACTCTGAATCCCAAAACTTGGTCCCCAATAGGAAGAGCAATTAAGGGAGAGTTGGATGCAAGGGAACCAGAAAAAAAATTCCTAGGTATATCTTTCAGCTTTAGAAAGAAATAAAATCAGTAATAGATAAAAATGGCACTGTTAAAACTGAAAACGAAAATTATCACAAAAAGGCTGAGCTAACACTGGGCAATAGGAAAATTAGAACCTAAAGACATATTATCTATTCGGGCAGTAGTGGCGCACACCTTTAATCCCAGCACTTGGGAGGCAGAAGCAGACAGATCTCTGTGAGTTTGAGGCCAGCCTGGTTTACAAAAATAAGCAATCTAATGTCTCTTTCTGTGACAAGGTTGAGGTTTTTCCTCCTCCTTGTGCTGATTTTGCTCCTGCACCTACAGTTCCAGTTTCCTCTGTTCCTAAAACCTACCTGTCAAGTGCAGTTCTGATAGCCTGGAAATGTGTCATCCCCCACCCCCACCCGCTGCCTTGCTCCATTTCTTTCTGAGGTTGTTGGGAAGGCTTCTTACCCTGCATAAGAGAATTAACTCCTTTTAAGTCGTGGTGCAGGTCTCCCAGCTAAGGGCCTTTGTTTTAGCCCAGGAGATGGAAGAAGACATGAAAGGATGTTCTCTTTTAGAAATTGTACATCCATTTCATGTGAGACTCTTAAGGGTCTTAGGCAAGCTTGTGCTTGGTGTGGACCAATGGCTCCTTTTCCATTGTCTCTCCTGGATTCTGTTTCTGGGAAAGCTTTTCTTCCCTCTGACTGGAGGATCTTAGCAAAGCCTTGTCTCACTGGGAGTGAATATTTACTGTGGAAGACCGATTATTCAGAAAGATGTCAGGACCAAGTTATTAGAAATCCACAAAAGAATGTGTCCATAACTTTTAAAATGTTAACCAGAGAAGGCATGTATAGCGATGCTCAACAACAGATCACATATCCTCCTGAGGTTTAGGGACAAATCAATGCCTTGGTTTAACAGGGGTGGAATAAGTTACCAGATCATGGAAAAAAAAGACAGAGGAACTTTCTAAAATTGGAAGGGGCTTGACAAGCCATATCAAGGTTTTATTTCTCGCTGGACAGTGGGGGTACACACCTTTAATTCTAGCACTCGGGAGGAAGAGGCAGGAGGATCTCTGTGAATTTGAGACCAGCATGGATGGTCTACAGAGTGAGTTCCAGGAGAGCCGTGACTACACAGATTTTGCTTTTCTTTTTTTGCAGGCAGCCAATTGCCTGATGGTTGGGGAGAGAGAGAGAGAGAGAGAGAGAGAGAGAGAGAGAGAGAGAGAGAG
>LOJH01010133.1:15661-27749 GCA_001685095.1 Ellobius talpinus
AGAGAGAGAGAGAGAGAGAGAGAGAGCGCAATGCCTACTGTGGATACATAGAAGACAACCTAAGAAGATGAGCAAGGAGGTTCCAAAGCATCTGCAGAGGCTATACCTGAAGAGAGGAAGAGAACGGGACGACGGAAATGTCAAGCAGCGCAGAACAAAGTCTTCCTACCAACAATGACTCAGATGAAGAAACCAGTGACTGGGGGAAAACATGGCCAAATCTCAGGGGAAGGATGTGACTGGAGAATTGCTGTTTTTGCTGTGCTGTCTCTGTTAAATACATCTGTTCCTGCTGAGACATATTAGGTTTATGGACCTGATCATCCTGTGCTTCTCTTTGTTAACTGGGAAGAGAATAACATTCCTGTTTATGTCAATGACTGAGATTTGGGTGCCTACACTGATAATCATATTGCTACCTAAGTAGAGACAGTCATAATTTAAGTATTGATGTTCATGCCTTGCATGATGAAATATTAACCATTCAACATTCAAAGCTAGACAAATTATCCTCTTTCACTGCTGCACAAAACTTGGAAAAGATTTTTGGTCATTATCTTTTTATCTTTAATGGGACTTCTGAACTATGGTCCATAAGAATGTCACTGGGAAGTTTTTTGCTGGTTATACTTGACTGAAAATTGATTTGCTACCCCATGTCTGCTTTACAGATTAACTTGCATGCACTAAAATTGAAAAATGAGACTAAAAAAATAAAAAATAAAAAAGAGGAAATTGCAGGGAATCATGGACTTGGCCTGCCTACCTGTCTTGAGATGCATGTGTCATAGTTTTTTTCAGGTTAGAGTCCACGGCTCCTGGGGCACAATGTGCCTTCCAGTTCCTGAGAGACTGATGCACTCCTTCAGGCAGTGAAGGGTTCAGGCACTTTGTGTTTGTTTTGCTGTATGTTCCCTTACTAATCAAGGAAGGATAGAAGCTTGGCAGAACAATTGGTCTTAGACATTAATCTGGTGTACCCTGCATAGCTTGTAAACTTCATTGCATCCTGGCAACTACACCCATATTCGTCTGGGCAATTGCCACTATATTCTGTTTCTGATAAAGGAATGAAAACCCTGATTGCTCTCACTAAAACTGTCACAGCCTCAGTCTTGCTATGACCCTGACTTAGTTCCTCGCGGCCACACCAGGTGACCTTGGCCCAGTCTGTAAACTTGGACATTTGCAAATAATCAGACCTATAGGTGGTTCATGCCTATAACCCTGCACTCCAGAGGCAGAAGCCAGAGAATCTCAAGTTCTAGGCCAGCTGAGCTATCCAGAAAAAACTCTTTAAAGGAGAAAAAAAATACTAACCAGTATAAAAGAAAGTCAAAAATAATAACAACCACACTTGCATTGGATTGAGGAAAATCTTAAGACACTGGCCAGTGTGGTACAGGATGGTGTAGGGAAGAGCCAGCTGTGGATGAGCCAAGCAGAAGCCAGCTTACAGTCCTAGGCAAGATGAGTGTGAATGGCCTTGATCCAGCAAACCTGCCTAGGGAAAACCAAGGACCACAAAGGATGTAAAGAGCACAGAGGACATGTGAGACACTGCTCACTCGGGGAGAGCAAGAAAAGGAAGTAGCAATGGATGCAAAATAAACAACCCTAACTGGCTCAAACACGTAAGCCGTTTATATCATTCATGTACCTTCCAGTGGAGATAAGGTCCATGAGGAGAGCTCTACCCACCCCTATCGTCGACTGTGGCTGTAATTGGTGACAAGAGGCTGAGTAGGTCGGACGATGTCTTAGGTCAATGCCCATGGTGAATAGGGGCCTAAGCTAAAGAGGTCAGAACGGGGAAGACCTAACCTAACAAACCACCACAGAATGGTGGAGGGGTCTTACAACAGTGGAAATGTACCAGCACAGCTCCGAAGGCCACGAATCTATGTCGTCAGGGCTGCACCTCCCATAAGAACATTGGTGGAGGCTCCTTCCTGCCTCCACCAGCTCCTACAGGCTTTCAGAATTTCTCACTTGGAGCTGTAGCCCATCTTTGGCTCCATCTTCAAAGAGCTTTCGATATATAAAACTCTTCTTATGAGAACATCAATATTGTTAGTTTAAGGCTCATCCTAATCCAGAATAACCTCTTAGTTACAAGTGGAAGAAAGCGCACTGGCAGGTGGACATTAGCTCACTACAAGGCCTCACCATTAGTTTAACAGTTTCTGTTTGTTCTTTGCAATGCTAGAGGTTGAACCTAGAGCCCTGCACATACTAGGCAATTGCTCTACCTCTGAGCCCCAGCCCCCAAGGCCTCTCTATTTTGCTGCTAGCTCTCTCATCATACAGTGTTGGGGTCCAGGGGTGTCTTGAAACAAGACAGGCGTGGAAACTTTATGATGTGGTCAAGGGAGTTAAACAATGTCACTGTGAGTTGAACAACCTTAAAAATGGGGGGCTGGAGTGATGGCTCAGTGGTTAAGAGCACTGACTGCTCTTCCAGAGNTCACACCAATGCACATAAAATAAAGTTAAATAAACCATAAAATATTAAAAAAAAGAAAAAGAAAAAAAGCCAACCAATGGCCAGCCAGGCAGTGGTGGCGCACACCTTTAATCACAGCAAAAAGTACAGTACTACTTAACTTCATTTTCTAAGTCCTTCGAATCTGAGGAATTTTACAAGAAAGTAGACCCCTTCCCCATGCTGGGTTCTATTTCATCAAACTTGACCTAGGTTTGGTGACCTGGTGTATATATAATACAGGTCACTAAGATACACCCGGTGGAACCTCACCGGGTTGAGGAGCAGGCTGGACTCCGGTTCCTCAAGCCAACCCGCAGAAATAGCCAAATACTGGCAAGGCGGGGCCTGTCTGGGATGGTGGATCATGGACCAAAGGATCTCAAAGATATGTATTTAAGTGCAATTTAAAACCGGGGGTGGTGGAGGATTGCTCAGTGGGTAAGAACAACTTACCTGGCAGCTCACACCCGGTGTGTCGTAACCACTCCCCCGGCCCGGAACTAGGTGATTAACGACCTTGGACTAGTAGAAAGACTAGGGACTTAGAGACTGAATTTCAGAGGACCTACCTCAAAATGTGAGCCGCCAAGGCGGGCCACCCCCTGCTTCGGCCAAGCCACGCCCACACCGCCACCGGCCCACTTAACCAAAAGGGTGGCACCCGATCCCAGCCTCGCCTCCCCCCNGTCACGACCAAGGCCAAGGGGCGGGCTCGACTCTCCGCGGAAGCGAGAGGCTAGACCCTGGCCCAAGCGGAGCTCTCTGGGACCGCTGGGGACTAGCAGGTAGCACCGCCGCCCGCGGGGTCTACAGTATGGTCGGTCAGTGGGAATGGGGCTCTGGTGGCCAGAGGCTCAGCTGGCGGGAGCGGGTATCCTCTGGAGGAGGGTGCTGTTAACACGAGGGCGCTCAGCAAGCCGGGCTGAAGGTCTCCTGGGGAGGGGAAGCTAGAGATGCCCTGGTCACCCAGCTGTTGGCATCCACGTCTCCTGGCCGAAGGGGACCATAGATTCCGAGACTTGCTAAGCTGGCAAGGGCTCTGTTTCCAGGTTGGAGGGGGCCCTGGGGTTGCTGGGTGCGGGCTCGGGAGTCGCATAGCTGAGGCGACATGGTCTCTAGTTTGACACCTCGTCCCGCGCTCGGTCAGGATGGGCAGCAGCTCGCTGTCAGAGGACTATCGCCTGTGCCTGGAGCGCGAGCTGCGGCGGGGCCGCGCGGATGTCTGCGGCGACCCCTCGCTGCGCGCGGTGCTCTGGCAGATCCTGGTGGAAGACTTTGACCTGCACGGGGCACTACAGGACGACGCGCTGGCGCTGTTCACTGACGGCCTGTGGGGCCGTGCTGACCTGGCGCCTGCCCTACGCGATCTGGCCCGTGCCTTCGAACTCCTGGAGCTGGCCGCCGTGCACCTGTACCTGCTGCCCTGGAGAAAGGAGTTCACCACCATCAAGGTATGGTTTGGTGATGTTCCTCCACTCTCTTCCTTGTCCAGGCTGTTGGGGGCTGCAGGTCCTCTACAGGGGAAAGTTCCGTGCTGAGGGGCTGTGGGCGTATTGGGATGCATGCCTACCAGGGAGTCATTCACCTAAAACTCGCATCGCTGTCCTCAAAGTAGCCTGACTGTCCTGGTTGCTATGGAAATTCTAGGATAGCTGCGGGTGGGAGGGTGAGGAGGTACTTGATGTCCTGTGGTCATCTTAACTCAAGGATGTGGACTGATCTGTTCAAAGGAGACCGGGGACCTTGTTCCTGCCTGGGACCGGGTTAGGTGACCAGGTTCAGGGCTGACCTGTTTCTTCAGTCAGCTGATGGACCACCAAGAGGGGGCAGGGCTGCTCTGAGCTAATTTTGAGTGGGAAGGCAATGACGTCAGTGAGCACGTGGGCGAGGTAAACCTCCACTGGTTGTCATGGCAGCGTCTCCCCCTCCACACCCCTTTCTCTTCCTACCCCATCAGCTGCTGCTGGTGACAGGGTCACCTGAGATCTTGGAACTTTTCATTCATCCTTTCAGACTAGAGGCCCACCCACCAGTCCTTTGAGGAGCTTGGCCTTGAAATAAGCTAGTTCTGGGATAGTGTTGGGGTGGAGCTGGTGCGGGCTGAGTCTCCTCATTGTGGGGTTCTAGCTAAGTTACCTACTCCCACTATGCCCTTTTCCTTGTAAGAGGCCGCGAGAACAGTCAAGATGCAAATCCCTGAGGATGTTGTGGCCAGCACCTTATGTGTCCACGACCTCTTCTTAAAGGGTCCATGCAGGGAAGCGCTCCAAGGATGCCTAAAGCTGTAGACTTCCACATTTGGAAAAGACCCAGTTACCCTGATGCTTTGGTTTCACATGTAGCTTTGCTCTCGAAAGTGCATTCCCATCTGTTAGTGTGGTCCTCTCCCCCTGCTGCACATCAGACTCTGGAATACTACACAGCAAGGGGAGTGAGAACAAAACGCCTGGTCTGAGAGTGAGAGCTCCCATGATTCATAGCGGGGAGGCTGACAAAAATAAGGGGCAGAATAGAATTTAAGAGGCTACCTGACAACTGGGTGTGGTGGAATATTCCTGTAGGCTGAGGCAGCAGGATGGTGAGTTCAGGGTCGAGAGAGAGAGAGAGAGAGAGAGAGGAGAGAGAGAGAGAGGAGAGAGAGACAGAGACAGAGACAGAGAGAGCTAAAGGACTAGGGATGTGGCTCAGTGCCAGTTTGTTTAGCATACACAAGGCTTTAGGTTCTCCCCTGCGGGGGGGGAGGGGGTCCAAGCTCACTCCAGACAGATGAGAACATCTCTGGGGGTGAACAAACTGAAGGGGACCAAGGTCAAGGCAGTATCCCCGCATCGGCTGCATCCCTGATCAAGCCCCTCCCTTACAGACCTTCTCAGGGGGCTATGTGCATGTGCTGAAGGGCGTACTCTCTGAGGAGCTCCTGACTCGAAGCTTCCAGAAGATGGGCTACGTGCGCAGGGACAACCACCGCCTAATGGTGACCACCCCACCCCCTGCCTGCCAGCTGGTTCAGGTGGCCCTAGGCTGCTTCGCTCTTCGGCTGGAGTGTGAGATCCTAAGTGAGGTGCTGACCCAGCTGGGCACAAGTGTGCTTCCGGCTGAGGAGCTGCTCCGAGCACGACGGGCTAGTGGGGATGTTGCCTCCTGTGTGGCCTGGCTGCAGCAGCGGCTGGCCCAGGATGAGGAGCCGCCACCCCTGCCTCCCAGGGGCACACCTGCGTCTTATGGGACCCCAGTGGACCTGTATCAGGACATGCAGGAGGACGAGAGCTCAGAGGCCAGTCTGTATGGTGAGCCCTCTCCGGGGCTGGACTCACCCCCTATGGAACTGGCATATAGGCCACCACTCTGGGAGCAGAGTGCCAAATTGTGGGGTTCTGGGGGCCAGCCCTGGGAGCCCCCAGCTGATGGTCTGCATCGGTCCAGCAGCCCACCATATGGGGCCCTGGAAGAGGAGCTGGAGCCAGAACCGTCTGCTTTTTCCTTCCTCTCTCTGCGCCGTGAGCTGAGTTGCTCAGGGGACTTAGCTAACCCCGATGCCCCTGGGAGCCCTGGGCAAGCCAGCCCCCGACACAGGCAGGCAGAAAGAGCACCAGCCTCAGCCTATGGGCCTGCGGTTGAGCCTCTAAGCTACCAGGCGCACAGCTGCTTGAGCCCTGGTAACCTGCCCACCCTCTGCTGTGACACCTGCCGCCAGTTACACGCTACCCACTGCACAGCCCTATCAGCCTGTCGCCCAAGTCATTCACTGCGCATACTTCTTGGTGACAACCAGAGACGCCTGTGGCTGCAACGAGCACAGGTGGATACCCTGATCTATGACAGTCCTGCGGCCCATCCCTAGGCCCAGAAGGACCCCAAGACAAGAGTTTGGGGAGATAGTTTCCACGGTGCTTCTTTTGGGAAAGGGCCTAGGCCAGTGGCTGCCCTGGCCCTCCTATTCCCCAGGGGAGTTCAGTACCTACAGTTGGAATGTTCTTGCCTGGGGCTGTATCAGGCCCTTCACTGACATGCCCGCCCCGCGTTTCAGTCCTGTCTACTACAGGCCCTGAGCTGAATCATCAAGATCTCTCCCTCTTGTTCCTATCCTTATGCCCAGATGTGCTGGGTAGAGAAGTCCAGGTTGTCCATGTTACAGTACCCAAACTCACTCCAAGAAGGACCCCACCCCTGCTCTCTACCTGCTCCCTACAGGCTATGGTTCAGGATATGTCCCTTTCTCCGTGTGCTGAGAAATCTTCACCCAGGGGCTTGTTCAAGAGCCTGTAGACACCATAAGTTAGATTTGGGCCATGTGGGAGGTTCTGACAGGGCATAAATCACTTAGCTGAGAGGCCCCCTGCTAACCCCTACTGTTAGTAAGGAGCCCTGCAAAAAACGGGCAACGGGGGAAGCTCTTACCTCTCCCTCCACCCACCCAGCAGAAATGGTTCTCAGCAACCAGCTGTCTACCAGCCAAAGACAGGGTAAACATATATATACAGGCCACCCGTTGGGCTACTGCCAAAAAGCATCTCACTGCCCCATGTAGCTCCTTGAAGGCACACAGATAACCAGGAAGAAGTTACACCCTCTTTTCCCTTGGCAATAGCCCAGGGCCCCTCACTGGGCTCCTATACCAATAATCCACAGGACAGTGATGATGAAGGGCTGGGCTTTTATCAAGCCCGTGGAAGCCCGGGCACAGCACTGCTGCTCTGAACACCTCCTCTACTGGCACCCCTCGGCCATGGCTGTTCCTACTCCTCACTCCCAGCCCCTCAGAGGACACTGTCCATGCTGCATGGATCAAAACCCCAGAGTACATTAAAGGATTGTGAAACTGTCTATTGGAAAAGCTTTTTATCTCTCTACCCCGGAAAAAGAGGCCGCCAGTTCTCTCTGTGGGCATCAGTGCTGGGCACATCCACCAAGGGCTCTCATTCTGACAGTCTTAAGAGTTCTATCGTGGCCCCAACCAATGCTTACTGCCTCCTTCCCACCTGAAAGCTCCACCATCCCTGCCCAGGGTCACTATAGCCTGTCCTGGGCAGCTCCTAGTGACCAAACAGGAACAGTATGGTCTCCTGGGCCTGCTCATTCCAGGCTAATGCCTCGCTCCAGTTCAACACTATACTGATTTGGCCCTTTGGACCTCTCAGCTCTAGCACTGCCTCCCCAGAAGCATGTCCTCACTGACAGACAAGGCTGCCAGGAGTTAACAGGCCACCAGATGGTGCTACAGCAGCCCAGTCTATGCTGGGTATCCCCACTCAGCAACATCCCAGTTCATAATCTACTTGCATCTGGGCACAGAGGATAGCAGGGAGGAGTCAGCTGAAGAGAGGATGTTAGCGGGAGGGGACAAAGGCATCTTGGCCTGGAGGGCCCTCCCAGTCTGCTGCCTGATGATCCATGAGGATGTGTAGGGATGGGCTGGACCCACCGTCAGGGCTTGCATCGTTTGCTCTGCCCCTCAGTGGCAGCTGGGGCAGTGCGCTTATTGCGGTGGTGGGGGAAGGTGGGCATGAGTTCCGGTTCGCAGGCTGCATGAGAAGGGATAGTTTTAGTGTTGGCTTGGAGAAGCGGTTCCTGGTGGAGCATGCTCCGGTCTAGATGGGACTAACCTTCCATCTGCTTCCTTCCTTCTCCCCTATGGAGTCTGCCCACATTCCACCCACACAAACCTGCATTGGGAACCCACCAAATATGGACAAACAGGGCTTTCTGTCAAGCCCCCAAAGAGGAGAACCCAAGGAGATCTGTAGAACTCACGTAAGGGCTTCTCTTTGAAGTAGGAGCTCTCCAGACAGTCCCCCGCGGTTGCCCTGAAGAATGACAGTGACCGTTGGCTTCAGAGAGGCCTATTTCACTCAAAACACAGCCAGGCTCAACAGCCCAATTCAACCTCCAACAAATGGGGGCTGGAGGCCTAGAAATGCCAGGCAGCTCAGAGTGGCTCTAAGCCCTAAGTCACTCAAACCGGACACCCGGCGCATAGAGCACACCTACAGTCTGTGCTATGAGAAACCATCTTTAAGAGGTTTGTTGAATTGGGATGGCTCAGTGCTGGAGTGCTTGCCTAACATACGCAAGGCCATAGTTTCCCACGCCCCACACCATAAACCATGCCTATAGGAAGGGTCTGTACCTTTTCTTAGGGTCATACATGAAGAGCAAATTGAGCAGACGAAGTCCAGCCTCTGAGAGCCACGGGAACTTGTGCTTGAGATTGTTGTAGGGCTGTTTCCTCAAGCTGTATTGGCCGGCCAGAGGCAGCTTGGAGAAACCCTGTAAGAGGCAGGGGCTGGAGCTACAGCACCACCAGGCAGAGATGGGAATTGAGAGTTGTCCGCAATACCCACCGGCCAGATATTCTCACTCGGTGTCCCCAGCAGCTGTACAATCAAGTCGATCTGGTGGATCTCAGAAGTGCCAGGGAGAAGGGGCTTATGGGCCAGCAGCTCTGCCAGGATGCAGCCAACAGCCCTGCAGAAGCAGCCAGTCTCTGCTTAACCCCATGTCAACGTACTCGTGAAGGAGGCATAAGGCTCTCCCACCAGGTCTGCAAACGCTGCCTGGTGAGACCCTCAGTGCCAGACGCCAGTGAGCACTCCAGCTATGCTCGGATGCTCCCCCTTAGGTCCCAAGGTCAGGCTCACCACCACAGCACCAATCCTGCTCCCCCTGTCCCAGGGCTGACCTCTAGGGCCAGGTCACTTGAGGACCCAGGAGCAGAAACCACTCCTACCACATGTCAATGCTGGTAGTCTGGGTAGTCGTTCCAAGCAGCAGCTCTGGGGCTCGGTACCTGCAGACAAAGGCCCCATTTTATCTGGTCAGCACCTCTCCTTCAGTCTGAGCTCCCTCAGGGTCCCCAGTGGCCTGAGCAATAGGGTCACTACTCATAGCCTGGACTAACCGCTACCCTAAGCTGGAAAGCCCCCATGTCTATATTATAAGAATCAAGAGACCATCAGCTTGCTTTCAGGCGGAAGCCAAAAGACATGCAGCTGAGGCCATGTAAGGGTCCTGATGAGAATGTGAGGGATGACAATGCCCTGCCCTTTGCCACAGCCCCATTCTGCCCTAGAAACAACTACAGAAGCTACCCTTCCCTTCCTGAGACGGAGAGACAGAGCCAGGCTGTCTGAAGCTGTTTTAGTGCAGGACAGCATTTCTTTCTTTGGGTTTTTTGCTTGTCGTTTTTCCAGACAAGGTTTTTCTGCTTAGCCCTGGCTGTCCTGGAACTCACTCTGTAGACCACATTGGCCTCAACTCAGAGATCTGCCTGCCTCTGCCTCCCCAGTGCTGGGATTGAAGGTGTGTAAGGCCCTTTTGCAGCATCTGCCTCAACTACAAAGGGCCCCATGGAAGGCATATCCACTCCTACGGGCCACCACAGTTCAAAAGGAACTCACCAGAGGGTAACAACCTTGGGAGTCATCGGCTTTACTGGAACACCATAGGCCCGGGCCAGGCCAAAATCCGCTGCAGTAGAAGGAGAGGAGACAGAGAGCATCACTCAGCGAGGACAGACAAGTCACCATGTGGAAGGAGCTGAACTACGATGGCCTGGGGCTAGGAAGACAGACATGCCATCCCTGGCTTCCACACTGACATCCCCTACCCCTACAGGCATGCTCAAAGAAACCCACTCCCACATATGTGGGCTCGGCACCCAGCACCCACCTGTCTTTACACAGCCCTTATCTGTCATAAGCAAGTTGGACACCTTCAGGTCCCTAGGTAAGAGAGAAAGCATTAGTTTTCCGAGAAGTGGATTCCAAAGGGCAACCATGCTGTCACCACAGCCCGACACACTTTCCTGGCATTGAACCGAGGCATTGAACTAAGCTCGAGAGGGTGGGGAGTAGTGGGGGACTGGCTAGTGGGAGGCCAGCAACCCCAGTAACTGAGCGAGAAGTAGAGGCCAGGTCTCCATGGCTGCTCCCGCCTCGCCCATGTGCTGCTCCACACAAACAGGCTCCGAGCCTCACAGTTCCCGCTGGCTGGCGAGAGCCAGCTCCTGGCCTGAGACTCACTGTAGGAAGGTGCTCTCTCTGCTGAGGGCTTCTGGCTGCTTTTCTCCTATCTACCCACCCACCTTCTATCTCCCAGAAATATGAGGGCTGTTCGGGCTTCTTTGATCCAAGATCCTTGCCGGGGATCAGTCAGAGATCTAGGTGTTGGCTCCTCTCCTGAAGATATTCAGGATGAGGCACTGTGGGAAGCCAAAGCTATTCCTGGCCCTCTCCCTCCCACTCCTCAGACACCTCCAACACACCTTCCTCCTGGTTGTGCCTGCCCACCTGTGGATGATGAAGTTCCTGTGCAGGTACTGAAGGCCACGGAGCACCTGGAGCACGATGCATTTAACCTAGGAGGAGGTTCAGAAGCACAGGTTGGAGAGCTTTGATACACTGCCTGGCAGTCACCAGCAGCCTGTCAGGAGTGTGGCTGTTGCTATGTCCTGCACAGCTAAGATAGTACCGCCATGCACTTATTCGTTGTATATGTATGAGCATGTGACACGCATGTTTGTATACGTGTGTGTGTGTGCCTGTGTGTGAACATAGGAGGTTGACGTCAAGTGTCTTCATCAATTGCTTTCTACCTTATATATTGAAGCAGTATCTCTTATTTGAACCCAGGGCTGGCCAAATTTAGCTGGTCTAGCTAGCCAGCTTGCCTGGAAATCCTGTCTCTACTACCTGCCTTATGCAGGGATTACAGGCAGGCTGCCATGCCCACCTAACATTTATTTATATGGGTGTTAGGGATCCGAACTCTGGTCCTCACACTTGTATGCCCACAGCCGCTTTTTTTCACCCTCTGAGCTATTTCTCCAGTCCCCTTTTCCTTTCCAGTAGCCTGACAGGGGGACTGGGAAGACCCGGGTCCCCAAGCTCCCACAGTACACCACAGGGAGTCATTCAACTCCTAAAGGCTCTAGATGCTGTGACAGAGGCAGCAGGCAACACCATCCGTGTCCAGCTGTCACATTCAATACGGCTACCCACCAAGCAGGGCCCGCGAAGCGCCTCCCTGACACACCTGGGCCTCGGAGAACGGCGCTGGCACATTTTCCAGCAGGCTGGCCAGATCTTGCTCACAGTAACCCATCACCAGGAAGATGCTAGAAGGAAGAGAGAAAACACATGCCACCTTCTGTTTCCTCCCTAGTGGGTAAAGAGCTCTATGCCTGCTGGAGAAAGGCCAACCCCACGAGAGGGACCCTTGGGGTAGGACAGCCTCAGGAAACCACACACCTCTCCAGGTGGTTGCCCACAACCACCTCCTTCAACTCCACAATATTTGGATGGCGGAGACGCAAGAGCAACGTGATCTCACGCAGGCTGCTGATGGGAATGCCTGGAACCAAAGGGGCTCGGTGAACGTGACTCCACCGCACCTGGGACCCCATAAACACTGTCCCCTCCAGGTGGAAATTAGTGATACCAACACCGTTCTTACTCCAGCATTCATTGGGGATGCAAGGCCAGTGGGCAGGGGTACCGGTCTTTGTGGAGGGTGACAGTGAACTCACCAGAGGACAGGCAAAAGGGCTTGGAGAGAATGTCCAAGTTTACAGTTAGCAAGGTAGGGAAAGTCTGGCAGGGC